>BMAW01109504.1:50282-65851 GCA_019974015.1 Nephila pilipes | reverse complement strand
AGAGTAGGTAAGTAATATTGTTTTAAGAGTAGGTAAGTAATATTGTTCATGAGACTTCAACAAAAATAATAATGTGTAACTTTAAAATGTGGATACTGTTGACGAAAAATTAGATTGTCTCACGGAAACCAGGGAGAAATAACATGAATCATTTTCAAAAAATGTAAATACTCGCCTATGCAAATAAAAACTAGTTTACACATCCGTCAGATGACGTCATTTCAAGCAAATCTCATGGTTGAAAGCTTCAGAAATTAGATTTTTATGGTCTAGTAGTAAGGAGTAAATGATACCTTCAGTGTTGACATCAATTATGAAAAATGCATCCGGAGAAACAGAGAATATTACAAATGGAACTTGTTGTTTGGTAAGAAGTCATTTGATCGAGACGAATGGCCTATCGCTTTATTTCCCACCATTTGCGAAGTTTATGTATGTCTGCGTACTACTCAAGCATTCTATTCTGATTGCTTGGTTCCAACTGTAAAGAATGGAAGCAAATTTTTGTAAATGTGAGGTTGGATTTCCTAGCATTCCTTACGACAAATTGTCATTCTGATGGTTCGAGTAACAGAATCAACCTATTTAAATGTAATACATGATGATGCTCCTTTAATGAAGCAGATAATATTTCCACGGTGTATGCGTACTTTGTTTCCGGTGGACATTGATCCCATCTATAGAACAGAGTTCATCACAAATTCTTTTAACAAACCTGGAGATGGATTGAAACAGTTGGCCTTTTAACACACACAGTCACGATATCTTAACAGTTTTGAACTTTTACCAGAATGTTTTGAGCGACAAATGAAGTAAGATTTCCTTTACTAACTGAATTCGGAAATATTTTGCTCGAATAATGATACGTTAATGTGTATCAGATATCTACATATATTTATTCTGTGTCGAAATGTTTATGTCCATAATTCTAAAGATAGACGAACACCATATTAATAAAAATAGCAGTTTACATCCCAAATGTTTAATTGTTTTGTTTACCATCTGTATGTAGCAAATTCTATTTTTATCACTCATAAATATATTATAGAAATTTATAAAACGTAGGATTTGGCATTTATAGGGCAAAAACTACTTTAATTCTATCAGTCGATTAACTTCAATTTAGTGCTTTTAAACTACGAACACAGAAATTTTGGATTCAAAATATCTCATAATTTGGTTATGTATCAAAATTGAAATTATGCATTGCTTGATATAAGATCATTAGCTACATTTATTTCTTTTAATTTCAAAATTCTTTTAATACATTTAAAATAATGTATACAATACATGAATATATATTTATCAAAAAATAATTTTTATGTACTGTCAATAGTTTTACGTTGTTTTATTTACAATCATCTTTTATTCTAATGAAACACCCATAAAACAAAAAAAGTCTTAAATAGGAAACTTTGGAATTTCTGATAAGAGGAGGCTCAACCAAGATATATTCCAAATGTAAAATTGTTACGGCAGGAGCATTTCGCCAGTCTCAATCCAGTTAAAAGTCTCAGCACAAGTCCATACATCAGTATCACTGCTAAGGCTACCTATCTAGGGAAAGCAGGAGAGCCTAATCAATCTTCAAGATCTTTGAGTTTTCTACAAGTATTTCTTTCTCGAAATCGGGGGCTTAACAGATTAGGCTTTGATTGATCAGACTTTCCACGCATTTACTATTCGGGGTTAAAAAAGAAAATAAACGCAACTGATGTTGACATACTGTATCTTACTTTGACTGATGTCTGCTGTTCTAAATTGCCTTCAGATTTGTGACTGGCGTAAAACAATTAGATGATTTAAATGTTAAGTCAGAGAAAAATATTCTCACAGAACATTTTTAATGCCTCCTCGTAAAAAAAATAAATATTGGCTCATTGATGAAGATCATTAATACCTTAGTTATTTTATCGAATTGTAACAATAGCAAGGAATATTTCTTGATACTTACGATTATTTAAAAAGTAACACGGGGGGTGGGGTGAAATATAAATGCTTTTCAAAATTTCTTTATAGAATACTGTATTATTTATCAATTGCATCTAAGTATGATTTTTCTGAAGTGGTTTGTTTCAGTACAAATAGAATGAAAGGATTCTGTTATATCATTTGCAATTGTTCATTTGCATTTTGTTCAGATATATCATTTGCAATTCTCTTTATATTATGACTTCTGTTTTAAAAATTTTCCTTTAAGAATGTTTTGTAATAATTTTTATTACTATTACTATAAGTGTTTTACAGATGTCATTAACAATAGAAAAAATTTAAGTAATTCTAAAACATTTTTAATTACAATCATCTAAGTATATTTATCTTTTTTTTTTCTAATTTATAATTTTATTATCTAATTAAGAAGGCGTTTATTATTGCATTCGATTGGTTTTAAAGTTTACATATATCTGGATAGAATAATTAACATCTGATTAAAAGTATTTCAATGATATATTTTGTTTATATATAACTTGGTATTATACACTCATGAACAAAAAAATTAGCGCAGCAAGAAATAATTGCGGGATCATAACGAAACTTGGCATGAAGGTACAAGTCGGGGAGACATTCAAATGTTTAGAAATGTAACATGATTGCGCGTTTTGTATAGCTGGTAGAGGGCATTTAGCGCCAATCTCCGTGGAGTATAAAACAGGTAACCGAAGCTCGTTTGAGTGTGGTAAATCGTTTACAAAGGAACAGCTGAGGTAGACATGCCATTAAGCCGTTTTCGAAAACAATATGAGCAGCTGTCGCAGTTTCAGAGGGGGAGAATCATCGGCATGATGGAAGCTGGGTGGTCAGCTAGGCGAGTAGCTCGTCAATTAGGCCACTCTAATTGTGCTGTGAGGAGGTGTTGGGACCAGTGGATCCGAGAGATGTCATTTACACGAAGACCAGGCTCAGGATTCCCTCGACAGACCAGTCGTCGAGAAGACCACCACATCGTAAGAAATGCACGCGTACAGCCAACTGCTTCCTCGGCAACCATCCAGGCACATATAGCCACCTTCACTAGGGGCCCCTGTGTCTTCTCGAACCATACGAAGGCGCCTGGCTGAAGGAAATTTGGGATCGCGGCGCCCATTACGTGTGCTGTCCTTGACGCCCACCCATCGACACTTCCATTTGGAGTGGTGCAGCACACGAGGAAACTGGACTACAACGGAAAGAAACCAGATCGTCTTTAGCGACGAATCCAGTTTCAATCTCAGCAGTGATGACAATTGTGATCGTGAGTGGAGACCCAATGGCGAACGCCTCAATCCTGCCTTTGTTTTACAGAGACACACAGCTCCCACAGCTGATGTGATGGTATGGGGTACCATTGCCTACATTACACGGTCACCTCTAGTATTGATCTGTGGCCTGGTATTGATCTGTGGACATACAGCCCAGCGGTATGTCCATGACATCCTGCAACCACATGTGTTGCCATTCATGCAACGGCCCCCAGGAGCCATTTTTCAACAATACAATACTCGGCCTCATACGGCAAGGGTATCACAAGACTGTCTTCGCACTGTTACTACCCTTCCTTTGCCTGCCCGTTCCCCAGATTTGTCTCCAATAGAGCCTGTCTGGGATCATTTGGGACGGCGAGTTGGGCATCCCGCGAGTTTGAATGAACTAGAGGCAAGGTTACAGCAAATATGGAACGAAATGTCTCAAGGCATCATACAGAACTTGTATGCCTCAATGCCCGCTAGTATCTCATTGTGCATTCGCGCTACTGGGGGTTCAACAGGGTATTAAATCCTCCGTTCTATTTCCTTTTTCGCTGAAATTAATCATCCTTTTTCTTTGTTTTTCTAATTTTGACGACAACTGTTTGGTGCGCTAATTTTTTTGTCCATGAGTGTAATAGCCTAATGTGATTGATATATTAGTTTCCCTCTGTCATTGTGTTAAAATGTTTTAATTTTATTTAAAAGGCAAAACAAAAATTCTTTAATATTTTAAAACTTCGTATACATTTTTAAATTTATTCACTAATGATTGTTTTTATAAATTTATAATTTCATGAAATTCATGTTATATTTTATTTAACTAAATTTGGAAATATTTGGTACAAATAACTTCTATACATTTACCTTCAGAAAGAAAAAAAAGTAGTGTTAATTGTATTTCATTGCTAAGATTTCAATCTAAAATATTAAAATGGTCATGATCACGAGTTTCGTGATCTATCAATCTCAACTTTAAGTTCGAGTCCTCATTTTCTTAAGGGGTGAATAGTTGAGACTTCTGTTCATATTAAGAGAAGCAGAACTTCAAAAATTTCCTTGGTATGAGGTGGAAATAAGAACAAAAATCCTTCAGCTTAATTTTCATTCTTGTCACTTCAACAAGGTTCATGATTCCAATATTCATAAAGAGAAGCTGAAGCATCGTATTGACTTTGTAGTGGAATGTTAATTAAAATGACACACCAATTACACTAATATTTTAATATTTAGTTCGAGCAGTAAGTAAAATATTTTTGTTTATATTTAAATATGAATAAAAAAGTAAGAAGGAAAATAAACAACTAACAGCCTTAATAATATAGCTTTTCTCTTTTCGGACTGTTCTCTAGGGCATTTACGAGAGTAAGAGCATCGTAGTAGTACAACGAATTATTATTTATTCATCGATTTCACCTAATCGAAGAGAATGACAAAAATCAGTTTTTCTTTCTCCGGTATAAGTTTTTATTTCAATAATATATTTATCCTTATTTCACCATTTTTCTTAATTATAAATATAATAATTCGACTAAATGATTAATGATTCTGTCAACAATAAACGAAACGGCAAATAACCATGGAAACATTATAATTTTTCTATGCAGGCCAATCTATGGACTTATCCTTAAATATTTAATAACACACACCATATATTCTACTAATTAAAGAATCTAATAAGTATTTGAGAAATTTCTTAAATTTTTTGGATAAATTTATAAAAGACTTGTAAACTCAATATTTAATCATATTTATGAAAGTACCTCAAATTAAGTTTCCTGTATTATAAAGCTTCAATGTCATTGCTTAATTTTATTAGGTCTTCTTTTGTAAAATAGATTGATTATGCTCTCACAGGTCTGTTAATATGCAAATTAGACACTTCGTGGCAAAAGGTTTATGCAAATTAACCCAACTCAAACAAGAAAATTACATTAAAGGAATGAAAAATGTAATCAGAGTATTTAATTTGTGAAAACTGACCGCATTTGTTTAATTTATTTCGTACTCGAGCTATGCAACAGATAATTTTCGCCAAACATAAGAACTCCTCATCACTGCTAGTTCCAACTCCAAATTACTAAAATATCCTACTTAAAGGCATCGAAGTATCATACCAGCAATCATTCAGGTTCTTAAGTTCTAGGGCGTACCCAATTACAGGGTAAATATGTGTAGACTAAGTATGTCATTGACATCGTACATAAAATTATGCTTCGAATAAAATTAAGATATTCTCTATAAAGAAGAAAAATTAAAGAAAATTGATCAATGTTTATACGTTTTTACAAAGTTATCCCGTTTGTAATGGGTAGGGTTGAAGTTTAGTTATAAGAAAACGAAAGATTGCTGAAGTTAAAGCATTCCAATAGCAACGGAAAATGATTTATAGCATTCATAACTGATTCATTTTATACATTTATCTCACTTCCTAAGCTTTTATCTGTTTTTTCAAACGCGCGACTGAAGAGGTGGATATCAGTCACGTGAAAAAAAAAGAGATTGTTTTGGAATTTATAATTCGTGCATCAATCCTCCTAATGACCTTAAACTTCAACGCTCTGAGAATGCATTAATGAGATTTGTGCATGTGGCTTTTCACTACAAAATATATACACCTTACTTTCTGCAAAAAGCAGTATTACTACAAATACTAATTCAAACTATTTTTCAAAAATGTTTCTCGACAAGTTTAATTTCGAAAGAGCGAAATTGATCACGATTTTTTTCCATAGTTATAGCATTGTCAGAAGATATATGTGCTTCAGTATTTGAAAATGGAAATTCATTATTTGCTTTAAACTTAGAAATGTAATTTATATAAATACTTTTGAGAAACTGAAAGTATTACATTAAGTTGAGAAGTAAAATCAGTTTACTGACAATTAATTTCCTTTTTGTTTTTCGCCGCTATGATAGCAAATTCAGTTTTTAAATGTAAAATCCGTAAACTTTTTTTTAAACCCATCCCAAATCTAGTTTCATAGTGAAAGAGAAATCAAATCATTTCATTATGCATAATTTCATAATGTATCATATTATAATGAATCATTTTATTTTGTAAAAAAAAAAAAAAAAAACCTTATACTTTGTTAACTAAACAATACTAGAGCTGTAGTTAATGTTTTAAAACAGTTAACTTCTCTTGGATACGTCCCTTTTATATATTTTTAACAATTATATTCGTAAATTACTCTTAAAAATAAAATGGAGTAATCAGCGAGTTACTTTTATGTTAAACAAAGTAATAGAACAGTTAAAATAATAATACACTTATTGGGTTTGGGGTAATTACGCATTTGGGAAATATCTTGTAAAATCTACCGAACATTTTTGCACTTTGAAACATTTTTCAGGAAAACCAATTTCTTATGTAATTCTGCATTACTTTACCGCTTAAAAACAATACTGACAATTCTAGAAAATAAGTCAGTAAATTGGATTGTTATATATCATAGAAAAAATTACAATATTAAAAATGTAAACGTTGTAATTTTTTGTGAAATATTTTCCTAGTTCTTAATGTATTGTTATATAATAAAATAATAAAGAGTGTACTGTAACACTGTTTGAGGAAATTACTGATTAGAATTCAAATAATCTGGCGCTAAGAAAACCCTTACATATAACGAAATATATGATGAGTTCCGATGAAAGCTAAAGGCATTTAAAAATTATGTAACATTTTTTCTGAAGTTGAAAAATTGTACTTAATGGAAGTTTGCTATCGTTAAACGCAACTTACTTGCAATATAAGCGTATTCTTAAGGTATACCAGAAGACGATTCAAAATAACTCGTATTAAAATTGAAGAAATAGTGTCATAAAAGGGAAATGATAATAGGATAACTCCCCGTAACCTTTTCCAATCATCACCTTTCCTTCTTCTGAGAAATCATTACATATGCCACCCTATATATCCTAAAATTGTTGCTTTAACTTTTCTGATGGTTGAGACCATCTTCGCCTTCTTTAAAGCAGCGTAGTCAAACTCTTCTTTTGAATGTTGTTTGATTTCCATACAATAAGTATGATTGCATGTTTTATTGATGGAGACAAATCGATGGTGCTGTAATCAAATTTTGACTGTGCAGTAAATGGCCGCTAAATGAAATCATATAAATTACTCTCAATTTTTTTAAATTCAGGTTTATCATTTAACAGTTGGCAGCATACAATAGTAGCATCACCTGTCCTTAGAAACGCACTCTGTCTTTAAGCATAAGTGCTTTTTGAACTACACTAGGTTAGTTACATGACACCTAAGTGAGAAGTAATGTTCAAGGCAGTTTCCAGTCACACACAAAGGGATACATTCTTAGAGGTTTGGAAGTTTTTATCAGTTAAAATTGCTCTTAAGTTAAAATATTTTAATTACAGACGAAACGTAATATAAGAGGATTAACCAAATATATCGTGTGTGTCCTACACATATAAATTTACAGAAATTGCAATTTTATTTAAACATTTATTTAGTCTATTTTTTTAGTCTTTATACTAAGACACTAATAAATCAAATCAAGGCACATTTGGATTGCATTGTATGCATTGTTCCTACGGTTATGTTTGATAAATTTTTAGTGTATCATCGATTTATTGAAATATATATAGATATTTAGTCAGTTTTATCAATAGGAGCCAAAAATTGAATTAATAAAATTGCGTTGCATAAATAATTGAGAACTGTATTGATATGGATCATATACAAGAAAGAAATTACTCAAAATATTTTGTTGAAAAAAATCGAGATGTAATGTTAATGAACACTCGAAAATATCGCCTTCAAGACATATGTAACGAAAGTATTTTTCCAACTTTCCCATGATCTAAAGCAAAGTTCCTGTTTTGATACTTCTAATGACAATCATTTCTCTAACAGAAATTTAGTTTAGAGCAGAAATTCTTTAGATTCATTGAACATGAACCTGTTAAGAGTGCTTTATTTTGCTCAGGTACACAAGTGAGCGAAAAGGATATTTCTGTTTCAATGGCCTAAGAACCTGATTTTTTATATGCGAGGAGATATTCAAGCCATTGCATAATATCCTCGTGGGAAACTATCCATATAGTTAAAAGAAAATTCGCTTTATGAACTCATAAAATTAAAATATCAATAGTTAAAAATCAATGAAATTCATTAATTTGTACACATGCAATTCGAAAAATTACAATTACAATTATACACACACACATACATATATATTTATATATCTATATATACCATATTTATTCGAATCTAAGCTGCCATCGAATTTTTAGCCTCACTCCAAATTCTCAATAAGTTTTTATGTAAAAATGCAACCTTCGATTCTAAGCCGCAGCCCAAATCTCAAGCTTTTTTTTTTTCAAAAATTAAAAAATTATATTAAAATGTATACCGATATTTACGAAATTTTAAGCAAATGAAAATGAGAACTAATAAGAAGTGAATAATTAATTTATTTTACCAGTATTGAAAACTTTTAAATACTTGCATGTTCCGGTAATTGCTCTATCTCTCAGAATCATTTTCCGAAAATGATTCTTCTCTCCCACTGACACAGCTGATTTCGAAATAGGTACCGGCGGCACCCTTTTCCCATACGGTGTTGTCTTCTGTGCCGTACAAGGCATAAGTTATGCATCATTTTTTTTGAAAACTGTATTATAATCCTATAAGAAACTTTTTTCCAGACTGTAATCCATTCTGCAATTTTTGAAACAATTTTTCCGGAAGCAGTTGAAGGGTGGTTTTCGAAATGCAACCGTTTTTTGTATTTTTTTTTACGTAGCCTTCAACCCTTTCGGGGCGAAAGTATCGAATACGCATCACTCGCGACCGTCGTTCACGTTCGAACGTACCAAATGAGCATCACTAGAGAATGAGCTTCGGGCCGAAAGATGTACATTCGCATTCTAAGGTGGAACGTTTTCTAAATATCTCCAGACCTGTGACCAATACTTTTGAACTGATTAGTAGTTTTAAGATCTTGACCTTTAGGTTATTACTATATGTCTTAATTCAGTATTTCACTCGTTGTTGTGGGGGAAGAAGGAAAGCGTAATGTAAACAAACTGAACTCGGCTCTTTAAATTTCCATGGGATGTTTGCATGCAAAATTTTTATTTCTTTTTAGAGCAGTACCGTCAGTACTGTTTGACTTTGCGTTGTCATTGGATGTATTTCGTTTACTTCCCTTTTCATTTTGAAAAGCCTTGACTTCTGTTTATCACTGCGAGAATGCTTTATTTCTCAAGAAGAATATACTCACATGTTCGAAGAGCAAATTATATTATTTGATAAAGAGTGTACTCATACGGCCGACAAGCCAATTAAGGACGTCGGTTACCAATTAACCGACGAGCCAATAGTGTGAGTAATTTTCTGCAAAGTTTGAAAAGAATATTTCTAGTGATTCTGATGCAAGCATTTTATCAGAGACAGACAAGCCAGGACTTTGCATTTCTCCACGTTTCAAGAATTACAACACTAGGTATTCACTTTAAGTTTTGTTATTTCTTGTAAATAGTTTTTATTGCATATATTTTTTGTTAATTTTAAAATATATTGATATTTTTGTCACTAAAAATTTAGAATAATTTCAATAGCGTTTCTAAAAATTATTTCTCAAAGTAAACAATTCTTAATATACATTTTACTGTAAATTAAAGGAAATATATAATTAATAATGCTAATTTTAAATTATATAACTGAAAAATTAATAATCTGAATTTTTACCAAAAATAATAACATTAGGAGGAATTTTTTTTTTTGTAAATTTTTTCTGAAGCGACGTTAAACTCCGGTCCGTGCGACAGTTCTTTTAGCTTCTCCTCCATCCCCAGGGAACTTCCTACGCCAAGGCGAGCCGTCCCGAAAGGGTTAAATGGCTTATTAATGCTTACGTCAAGCTGACTCATCTTCATATAAAATTTCCTTACTTTTCATACTTGGGTCATAGTGAACTTGTCGTGATGTCATTAACTATATCTTTGATATTTAGGTGATTAAAAATAATCGCAAACAAAACGTTCCTCAATATCTGCAGACAACGAAGCTCAGGATGTACTGTATACTGAAGATAAACTGCGGAATATGATGAGTCTCCCTGCAGGTGACAGAATGGATGGTTGAATTTTTTCATTTGAAAGCCGAGGATACATAATTTCTCCCATTTTACCAATACTTCCGCCTTCGGTTCTTCTTCTATTTTCAGTAGCATTAATACTGGAAATCAGTTCCGCAAGATGAAATTTAGACAAAGCATTTGTTTAGTAACATATGTATTTGATTTAAGTTTCGAAATTACGGGTTAAGAGAATGCATGGGAAGAGTTATTATTTGGAAAAGTGAAATTGTGGCATTTCATCCACTGTTGTCACTCCGATTGTGAACGCTATCATGCATGCAATGTGTTATATAGGGTCGCATGCCTTTTTTGGGTATGAAATTCCCTTCTATTGCATTCGGTCAGCTAATAAACACTGATCCTTACCGGTTATGGATGATGCAGTATTTGTCGTCCAATAATATCGTATATGTGTCCAATAATATCCTATATCAACACTTTGTAGAGATGAACGAGAGACAGCAACAGTGTGAGCAGCTCTAAGCCATTGGAAAAGATCATCTAGACTAGTTATCAAAAATGTGTTCAATCACCAATTTGAAGCATTTTTTTTATCAAACTATTTCGTATAACGAAAAACTTTCTCCTGTTGTCATAGGTAATTACTTCCCAGATCAAGACTCCTAGTGTATGTGGAGTTTGCTTACTCCACAGACAACTTGGTTCAAAATATTCATCTGGCATCTATCTAACCTACTTACAACCATCACTAGTACAAAGGCAGACATGGCATTCCTCTGAATAAACGTATTTTCACAACGCACTCAAAAAACTCTAGCTTGACAGAATTGGAGATGGCATTGATTTCTAGTTTAGGGTATGGACACAACAGAGTATTTAGCTGGGAGCTCTTTCTCAAGTAATGATTTATTACAGTTCTTTGTGTCATTATAGTGCTAACATGAGTTGTAACATGCTGAAGATGCAGAACGATATTCATCAGCCATGCAGTGATTCATTTTGTTCTTCTCTCTCAGTAGTGATCGTAGTCATGGTAGCTCACTAACGAACTCCCGGACAGCGTTCTTTCCATCATTCAGGTGTTCGAGTCTTGTTGTCACATAAGACCCACTATGTTGCGGGATCGATGCACTTTAATGTTGTCTAGGCACTAATTCTCTAACTGTGAGGTGTGGAAATTTAGAGAGGGACGTGCAACATATCTTTCTCGCCATTTGACCTAGGTTCCAAATAATGAGATCTATCACAAATCGCCCTCCTACTGTTCTTCTAAATACTACGCTATTAAACAATTAAACAATATAAGCACAGTAGTGTTTCTCGTGTGGCCAGACTTTGGTATTCCGGAGACTATATCTTATGGTCACCGTTGTCACTAACAATCACGCACAGTGCATATTTCCCTATCACACCATTCTGTATTATTGTAAACAGAGAATAAACTATCTGGCAACACTATTATTTGATCTTATTTAAACTCACTAAGCTGCTGAAACTACCTTCTTCCTTACCATAAAGACCTTATTCTTGATTATACCTTTATTATCTTATTCTTGACCATTACATTCTCTATCCTACAAACGCCATTCTTATTCATCCAATGCCAAATTTGAATACATGACATCTTTCAGAAGTGTAAATACGCTTCCCGAATATCATTTATCCAATTCACCTAACTCTTTTGGGGCTCAGCCTTTAATTTGACGTCATTGTATATATATATATATATATATATATTTATATATATATATATACTGATGGAAATAGCTATAGGGTATCACATGAAAGAACAAAACACCAAACGGGTAGAGGAAGTAATAAATTATTTTATTGATATAATAAATTCTGAGGCAAAATTACAAAATTTGCGCAAAAGAGCGACCACCTACAATAATACATGTGTTACACCCGCAATGTAACCTGCTGTTGTTCATTAGACTTCTCATTTGAAAGACTAATTTTTCAGCATTGGCGATTGGTTTAAAGATTGTCTTATGATTCGAATAAAACGATGGGTCTCCCTCCAACATATGCTGGAATTCGACAGCTGCAGGTTTATGTCTTCCGGAGCTGCGGCTTATTGTTTCATGATGTTGCTGCTCGAGATCGTCTTTATCTCCTTACATTCTTGGGAATAAGAATTTGATGGATGGAACAGAACCATGTAGAACGACATGAAAAATCCCACAGATGTCCGACCACTAACATCGAGACATGTTTTTCACGAGTCCTTGCGAGATCACAAAGCCAAGACTCGTATCATATGAGTCACGAATTTGGCTAGTTTGTAGGTGAAGTATCCACCGGAATAGTGAGACGAACGCTTGCACATCACAGACTGTAAGAATGGAGAATATAGTTGCAGCTGCAGATGACACTGATACACCTACAATGGTGAGTTCAACGACAAGCATTGATGGTCACGACGTCTTTTCAGATGAATCCCTTACGTTGGACTTATTCATGTGTGGAGGAAAATGAAAGAACATACGTTTAGTGCTTAATTACATTCATTATTCAGCCCTACACCTGGAAGAATGCTATGAGGTGACATCGATACACATTTAGATCACCTCTTAACCACACAGCTGGTACTTTGAACATTCATTTACATTTACGACTTTTTAAGATCCGTGACTGCGCCATATTTTCGAAGTCTCCGTGATTCTACTTTTTCTCAAGCTTTTGTGTTATCGCATGTAATCTGTGTTGCCATGACCTTTCTGAATATAGAGGATAGTTGACAGTTGCGTTGGCCACCACGTTTTCCATATCTATCATTCATTGAAAAAAACTTATCATGAGTTCCCAATAAACTGGAATGACACCATTTGTCAACTATTACGTTTGACGAACTGTAGCATAAAATTGAAACCGCATGGAATCAGGTTCGGAATGTGTTATCTGATCTCACTTGAACCCCACTGGATTAGAGCTGTTGTTTTCTACCAGAGGTGGCAGCTCTGGATACTGAATTCTACACATCGTGCACCTTTTCATTTTCTTCTTAATTTCGACCCGTTACTGTATATGTAAAATAAATAAGACTACTATTTACTTTCATTCTTGATATTCTAGTTTTAATGATCAGCAGAGTAGATTTTCGACTATTTTGTAAAATAGGGAACCAACTGTACGTTAACACCAAAGTTATTACAGCAGTCTTAAATCAATATTTCGAATTTGAGATACCAGATCAGCTACTGTTTTTACTGTTTGGCAGTTTTATTTCAGGTAACTCTTCTGCGTCTCACAATTACGAATTATATTCCATTCACCTTGTATAATATATTATTTAAAATAAAAATATATTCATTATTAAGTGTTATAATCTTACAATTATATACGCTTAAATTAAGACGTTTCTTCCTATTTGGATACTAATAATATCAACTCAGGAAATTTTACTTAAGAGTCAAAAATTAATTATAAACGTACAAGTTATATGTGAGGCATTAAATTTTAATAGGGTAGTCTTAAGAATCTTATGACAAAATTTAGCTCATAAATGCTCTAATTTGTTTGATTGCTTTAATCACTGTTTTTAACAATTGTTTGATTTGATCATTAAATTGCTTTGGATTTTGTCTGCTGTCAGTTCATTCTTTAATTATCTTTCGTTGTTAGAAATTACGCACTTTAGACACGCATAAGCAACGCAAACCAATGCCAAGGAAGTGTTACATATTTATATAAATTGCAAAAATTAAAAGGAAGATGATTTTTTCACTATAACGTTGTGCAAAAGCTTTCTAAATAAACGCAAATAATAGTATAAGATCCCCAAGATGTAACATAAGACCACGAGTAATGTAAGCAAAGCATACCAAAAAAAGAAATCAAAAGGAGGAAAGGAACTTTATTGGAAAAGTAACATGAAGCACAATGCTACTAAATACAGAAACATCCATGTGATAGGTGTCCAGAAAGAAACATCCAGTCTGTAGTAGGGAATATGATATCCTCTGAGTGCAATTAGTTTCATGCTGAGTATGAAATTGACAATTACTTGTAGAGGTATTGCAGCCCATTCGTCTTGTGCCACCAATCGGAGCTCCGGAATCATTACTGGTGATAAGTTATGTGCTACCGAGGATCTGCCTACAAAGGCCCATACAAGCTAGCTGGGTTTTAGATCCAGAGAGATTATCGGCCAGTTCATATTTTCAATATCCTCACTGTCCAACAGCTCTTAGAATACTACTGAGAAATGAGCTGGCGCATTATCGTCCATGAAAAAGAACTGGGGACCCATAGCGTCTGTAAATAGTCGCGAATACAGAAGGAGAATCTCGTTACTATAGTGGGTGCAGTTGAGTGAAACTCTTTCAAGGATGTAAAGGTTGTTACGGCAACCAAGTATGATGCTTCCCCTATCGAGAACATCCCGCCCTTCAAACCTGTCTCTTTCAGTGATGTTAGAGGCCATTTTGTAGGCTCACCTCTCTCTCCTGATATGTACGCCTCCAGAATCGGTATTAAGAGTAAACCTGTTCCCTTTTCTAGGGAGTGCTTGACCCCATTGATTATTTATTCGATTCTGGTGTTCCTGCCACTTCAGAGCACACTTTCTCCGATGAGTATGTTGTAAAGGTACACATCGTACAGATCGTAGAGCAAACAGACAACCCTTGGGCTGCCTCCTAATCATGTTAAGATGTGAAATTGGCATCCAATCGTCTGTGCCGTGTATCTTGCAACTTTTACCGCTGTCTTCTGCCTGTTCCTTATGACCTGTAGGGTAACTAATTTACCGCTTATCCGCTGGCATGGGTGCTCGTGCACAACCAGTGCTGAACAGTCGGACAGATGTTCCTTTAGTTTGAAATTTTCTCTAAAGTCGTGAAACAGTGCTGTGAGCAATCCCGATCACATCAGCCACACTTGTCACACTTCAAATTTCGTGTAAATTTTCAATGATTCTATCTCTGATGAAATCATCTAACAGATTTATTGTTCGACCCTTTACACTGAGGCAGCAACTCGACGTCATTTAAACTGATATACACCGTGCAATCGCTTTTCCAGAAATGCTGAATTTACATCTCAGGCTTACTTTACCTAGCTCCTTCATTCCCGCATTATGTCTAGCATCATATATGCACGAGCGTTACGTTAGCTCAACTTAGTTATTCTCCTAATGAGTCTTTGACTCAGCTCTGCCTCATCGTTCCTCTGATTTGCTAATTTTTTGATTTCGTCCTTAATTTTAGACCACCAATATATATATATATATATATATATATATATATATATATATATATATATATATATA
>BMAW01109504.1:0-50272 GCA_019974015.1 Nephila pilipes | reverse complement strand
ATATATATATATATATATATATATATATATATATATATATATATATACTACATTAGAGAAAATCTTAAGAATTTCAGAACGCAGCCTGAATTCATAAAACTACATTTGAAATTACAGGTGTCCAATTGGGTATCGCTCGACTGAATGCTCATACAATCGATGTATATTTGGAATTTTATAATGAATAGAATCTAAGAAAATATTGTCGATGAAATTCAGAAAAGCAATTTCCATTTCGAATTGGTAAAGAGATGTCAAAATATGCGCATCTTAAAGAATATATGTTTGCATGCCGTGCTACGTAAACTGCTTTGTTCAAAGTAAAAGCATCAAATGTCTATTGTAGTCGTAATAGTTTACTTATCACGGTCACAGATTCGCGACTGGTGTTGTTTTCGCCGAGTTGTGAGTTCGAACCCTAATGCCACTAAAGACCCGTTATGAAGACAGGCTGAATTACGCTGAATCTGATAGAAGTTCCAATTCCTTCCGTTGGTGTGATGTAGAAGTTTAAAGATGGAGGGACCAGCTCAGGTGCCGTACTCGTCACTTGACCGAGGTACAAAATTACGAGGTCCGTCGCCATTAGACATCGTGTTACTTCTTAGTTGACGTCAATAAAATTCACAATCAAAACTCTTTTCGCGAGCCCTTCATAGAACACTTATGTTGATTAGTCTCCTGTTGGTTTTTTGAAGAGCACAAAGGAATTCGCTCCTTAGATAGTAACAGCGTCGTTTCAACGAGAAATTCGTGAGCTTACAGAGACTCGCGAGCTTAAAATTACACGAATTAAGGATGCCTAGAATTTGAAATTTGTTTAAATTTTCCAAATAAGAACTATTTTCAGGAATTTCATCTTTCTTTCTTTCTTCACGTTACATTAATTTTAAACATTTTGGGCATTCAAATCTGAGATACCCAATTGGGCACCTCACTAATAAAACTAATTAAAAATTTAATAAAGCTGATTACAAATTTTGAAAACTATTTTCTTCTCAAATTTCTTTCTTAATAACGGTATGTAATAAAAAAAATATTTAGAAATACCGCAAAGTTTTTACTTGGATCGAAAGAAAATAATATACGGTTCAAAGATATTTAATACTGAGGAACCGACAAAGGAAATCTTAGTATATATAAAGAATTGTTTCGTTATTAAGTATAGTATTTTAATAATCTAAGAATAGTTAGAAAATTAAACTGGTAGAAAAATTATACATATTTATTCCATTAAATTATATCAGAATCTAGAG
The DNA here is from genome assembly GCA_019974015.1 of Nephila pilipes. Taxonomy (NCBI): domain Eukaryota; kingdom Metazoa; phylum Arthropoda; class Arachnida; order Araneae; family Nephilidae; genus Nephila; species Nephila pilipes. Next base: position 49,016 of record BMAW01109504.1, on the reverse strand, counting down.
CAAAATATATTGGAAATTTAAGAGTTCAATACAATATTGTATCTGAAATTTAGGTTTTAAAGTAATATAAGAAACAATTCAAAGATTATCGATACAACCTTTTGGAATTCTAACAATCACATCTCAAAAATTATTGTTTTAAAATATTCTTTGCAATAACTATATTATTATTTACTCAAGTTAATTATTTGAATTTGCTATATTATCAGAATCTAAAAAGTGTCGCATATATTATAATTTAGTTATTCAATTTGCTCTGAAGTTGATGGATAAATTAATGATAAATTTTTAACAAGGAATTATTCTCTGGTATATGAATGACGATTTTAAATCGAAATTTAAATGTTTAGTTAAACCCTTTTATTCAAAGTCACAGTTTTATCTATTTTCAAATTAATATTTCGAGAATTAAATTTAAAAAGTTGAATCCTTCTTTAAAATTTAAAAATATTAAGAAAATTCTGAAGGTAGTAAAAAAATGAGTATTAATATTTAGTAATCCATACATACAAGTCAATTTAATAAAATTGTATGAAAATTAATACATTAAATTTAATTATTTATTAAAAAACTAAGTTAGAGAGATCATGTCAGAGTAATTCATTAATTAGTTCCCTCTTCTAGAGCAAATAGGTGAGAAAGAAATGGTTATTTTGGGGACCGAATATGTAGTTGGTGATCAGCAAATCATTCTGAGGTTTCTTTTAATACAAATCCTTATTAAATTTAGTTTCTGATTCATATCTAAGTTTATCTTAATTAAAAATTATTATTTTTCCAAAATAAAGGTAAACTATCCATAAAACTAGTGCTCTGAATTAATTAAAATAAAACAATATGCATTGAATTAACTTTTTTTCTCGTAATAGTTTAACAGAATTCACATAAATCATTTCTTTTGATTCTTTAAGTCAGTTTTAATTTGCTGAAGAAGTGTTTAAAAGTTTAATCTATAAAACATAAAGAAAAGCCTAGACTTTGCCGAATAATTAGTTATTTTTTTTAAATGGAGATCCTTGATATGAAAGAAGTATTAAATTTAAAATAGAACTTCGAAAGTGCTTATCAATCTAAAACCAATCAATCTAATGTAATAGAATTTTTGAAAAAAGTAGAGTATACTTGTATATATGAAGATTATTCTGAAAAATGCTAAGATAATGCGGATAATTTGTCAAAAACAAGCCGCCCACGAATAGTAATGCTTAATAATGACAAAGATAATATTGTTTAATTCATATTCAGGAATATTACTTATTGTGAATAAATTAATAAATATATTAAGCTTAGTTATGAATATATAAAAGCGTGTCTTTTAATTTTTGTAACATAATCCCTCTTTTCATACTAGTTCTTTGTTTCTTATAATACGGAATCGCATAATACGGTAATTTTATGGGGTTACCAATGTATCATTTAAAAGAATCCATTATATTAAGGATTTTTAAAATTTATAAACTGTATTTATTTGATTGATGCCTTTCGAAATCTGTACTTGTTATTTCGATAAGGAAGTTAAAGTGATCTTAGCTTTAGAAGTTTATATTCATTAAAGAGGAATTTGAAGTCAAAACACGAAATAAAAAAATATTTATATATCTTTAGCTCCCTAAAAAACTTGAGTATTTTTTTCTTCAACATAATTAAGGGAAGCCATAAAAAAAATTCGTCAAAAAAATCTACATCCGAGCACAATTTTTTGTCATCATTTTAAAAGTGGATTTTTTTGACGGTGAAGTACTAAAGTGTTTGCAGGAGGACATTAAAATATGTTCTTTTTTATTCTCAAGAGGTTTTTGAATGGTTGTAGAGAGATCTGAAGTGTGATCACATTCACTTTAAAAACGGAGTCTTTTAAATGTCAAAACGTTATAATACGTTGAATGATAAAATATGCAAATAAAATTTTTCGTGCATTGTAAGATATTACTTATATAAAAAAATTAAGATTCAAAATTAAGAGAAATATTTTAGATTAATTTTATTTAACTGACTGTTTATTTTAAAATATAATCCATTAAAATATTCACAAGGAATGAATATGACTATAAATTCTTACATTAACTGAGCATTCTGAACGTATTAACTACACACAGTCTTTTGCACTATCAATAATATAATTTCGGTTAATTTTACGCTTATGCAGAAGGATTATAAAAACACTTTACCGGTAACAAATTTTAGAAACATTCAAACGATATAACGTAATTTTTTGTTATAAAAATAGAATTCTCACTGAGAAACAAAATTTAAAATAGATGTTGTTGCACGAAAAAAAACCAAGGTTTGGCAGGGACTAAGAAAAAGTGAAATCATCCAATAAAATACAGAGAGAAATAATAAAGTGAACATTTTTTTGTTTCACAAAATTTTCTTGTGTTCATTCTTATATTTGTGCATATGATATTTTATATACAGTAGATGGTGGATAGTACTACAGTGTGCACCATGTGAAGAAGAATCTATTGATTCTCAATTGTAAGGGCATCATTTACTTTATACAAAGTAAGCTTTGGATTTAAGGTATCTTTATGACTAAATATCCACTGGAGTGAGATAGGACTTGGTGGCCACGAAAATATGAAATGTGAGACGTAGTTTTAGCATCTAAGTGCTGCGTTAACAAACTTTTGACATTCTTGGTCTTCACTTTTTTGAAGAGATTTCTGCCAATGATCTGCGAACTACTACGGCTATGTGTACTCATTATGATAAGATGTTGACAATAACGTCATTTACAATTTGCGAAATGGAAATGTCCTCTTTGAGGGAATGTGATATTGTGCTGTCTATATGTAGGTCGTTATATCAAACATTTGTTAACGTAATACTTTTTTAATAAAAAAATTAAGAAAATAGTGGAAGATAATTTTTGCTAAATTATCTTCCACTATTTTCTTTTCCGGTGATCACCAAGCTCTCTAGATACCAGTTCAATTTATTTCTGGCACTTGGGAAACCTGAAATCTTAAATACATGCATTAAATCCGCATGCATTGTTCAATATCAAATATCCCAGATGATTTAGTCGGATGCAACAAATTCATCTTCACATTACACGTACCACAGTGCTATCTACCATTTGCCACCTGTATAGATCCATTGTGTCAGGGGGGTCATGTCGAAACCTTGTAAAGAATAAAAATGTTTGCTTTGTAATAGCTTCTCTGTCTTCCATTGGGTTGATTTCACTTTTTCTTAGTCTCTGCCCAATGTAGTTTTTCGTGCTACAAATACAGTTCCAACTGTATTGTAAGCTTTTTTTTCCTGTAAGGATCAAATTTCTAAAAAGAAAAGGTGTTACAATTAGAAATCATCAAGATTTTAACATCTTAACCCTAACTGCAAGAATGGACAATTGGTTTCATATCAACAAAATTACAAAATTGAATTGACAATAAAACCTGGATGCTAGAGAGCAAGAAAAACTAGTACTAACGACTCCTTCTCAATAAGAATTCCCTTTGAGTTCTTCGAAAAGCCTACAGGTGTAAGTTTGACGCGTATGCATCTGCGAATCGAACCTTTTGTGGTTTGGTTTTGTTAACATCGTACTAGAAGCAACACAAAGTCTATTGGCTAAGGACCTGGTAATTTTGAACCTCCGTCAAGTGACGAGGACGACACCTGAGCTGGCACTACGCTGAAGGATGACTTAGAGCCCCGACAGCTTTAACGGACATTAGCCGAATAAATACTTATTTATTCGGATTTACATTTTTATTTCCGTGTGATTGAGGCTACATGAAAAAATGCATCCAGGTTTCTCAGTTTACAAATCATAATTGCTTGTTAACAACGTAATTGATTTATTACATTCAGCTTATTTTACTTAAAATTCAATGGAAACTTTCTTGCGTGAAATGATATTTGTATTCAAATCGTCGAGTTAAATAATCAATCAAAAACTGATGAATAAATTAGTAGATTTAATGTATTAAATATTTATTCTATCTTATAATTATAATTCGTTCTTCAAGCATTCATAATGAAAGAATCATTAAAAAAGGATTTGGACATATTTCTGAATAGAAGTTCTAATCTCTTAGTTTTGTTTCGGTACTTTTTAACTACTGATGATTGAGTTGACTATAATCGCTTGATCAAATGAATCTTTCATAAAATTTATATTAACCAAAATCAATATTCCTAAACATTTTGTGAACAATACTCATTAATAATTATCTGTAGTGGGAATTCAGATTGCTATACATATGAATAAAAAAAACGAGAAAAAAAGATGGAAGGGATTTTTACATCGGAAATAGTTTCTCTGTGAAGTACAAACATATGTATGTCTTTATTTATTTAAATACTCCAATTATTCAGAAACCAACATCACTTCATTATCCAGTATGTGATTAATTACTAGGATAAAAGGAATAGCTATAATTTATCTACATATATGCAATATTTTACTTTCACTTTCCACAAAGTTAAAAATGCACATAAGTGCGAATTTACATTATGAAAATAATAGATTTTTATCAGACGTTTAATATTTTAAAATATGTTTATAAAATATTTATTTTTAAAAACAACTTGATTTTTCTTTGAACAAACATACATTTTTAAGGAAAATTTATTGTTTTGGTTTCTTGAATATTAAAATTTCGTATTATTATTTAAACTAACATAATATATTTTCAGAGCTAGTTTTATTTTTAAATATAAACATATGTAACAGTTTCGAATATGTTTTATTAAATATTTGATAATTAATACAAAAAATATTTACACACTTTTACATATTAGATTTTACACATTGCATAAACATTATTGCACATATTCTTTTACAGAGGTGTAGTCTACTGTAAAAGTAACACCAGTAAAGCATAATTTTATGATATAATAAATGTAATTTAGATGTTTCTCGGATGAACATTGCTTCTAGAAAAAAATTGATATAATTAAACAAGAAGATGTTATTTTAAATTGCACAAGATCTTATATTTTATCAAGTAAAAATATATTTAAATTCGGAATTAATTTCTTTTAATATAGGGGCCACGGTAGCTTAATGGTCACGGTCGCGGACTCGCAGACAGCACTGTTTTCGTCAAATCGAGAATTCGAGCACTGATGCCACTTAATACCTGCCAAACAGTGGAGCTGAGACACTTTAAATATGATAGGGATTCCACTTCCTTCCATTGGCATAATGTGGAAGTTTGGAGATGGAGGGGACAGCTCAGGTGTCGTCTACCTCGCTTGAAAGTAGCTCAAAATTACGAGATCCATTGCAAATAGCCATTGTGTTGCTTCTTAGAGTGACGTTAATAAACATTCAAAGCATTCTATAATATAATATACACAAACCAAGCCATTTTCTTGTAAGTTATTACTTTTAAGGACAGTCAAGCAAACTTGTAATCTTATTTCTACCTAGCGTAAATATTGTTCTTAACATTTACATTTTTAATTCCAAAATGAATCAAAAAACCTATCTGTATAATTCCGTATTAATAAGATATAGTTTGTTACTAAGACGAGAGAAATATGCCATATTTTGTAACAAACACCATTACATAGTTTATTTTTTTATTCTTGGCATATTTTTCACTTGCCAGTTTTGTTATAAATATTTATGAACATAAGATTAATATTTTTCTTCCTTAATTACTTTTATTACATTTTAATGATATTTTTATTTATACTATTATTTTAATTAAAAAAATTAATTTCGAAGGGACTTCATTCTTCGTACACATTGATTATTTGTAAAAGCACTTGAATAGTTTTATAAGATAGTTTTTAATACTTTTCTATCAACAAAATATTAAAATTCTTTCGGATTTAGAATATAAATTATAATTTAAGTCTTTTGAAAAAAGTTAAACACTAATCCAAGTAATAAAGCATTTTGAATAATAACACAAAGTAATAAAAAAATTTAAGAAAAACTTGTTTCGATTAGAATTTGATTACAGTAATTAATATTTTGTTGTATGAACTACTTTTAGAACATTGAAAATAAACATATTCGAATTCTATAATTCCTTTAAAGAATAAAAATACTTATTACAATAAATAAATAATTTTATCTTCCTATATATATATATCTAATAGAAAATTTTAATATTGTTCTGAAAACTAATTTCAAATATTTTCATTGGTAACGAATACGTATTCAATTAAATAAAATGTAACACTACATAGTTCTTTTTAATGATGTTTCGAAAAATCTATATTTCATTTTTAGAATAATTACACACACACTTCTTCAAGAATATAATTATTTATATTCGTAAAAAAGGTGTTGAATAGAATCACAAAGAATTCGAATTTAATCCTTATGGAGATACTTTTTTTCAATTTGTAAGCTTTTACAAAGTAATATATATACTAATAAAATAAAAAAAGATAGGATTAATCATCCATAAAATTTATTTCGAAGTACTGGATTCAATCCAGAGAGCAGTTCTAAGTTTGCCTTCTCATCAGTTACGTTTATATTTGAAAAAGTACTGCATAATAATAATTCACGGAATAATCTCTATATAATTAAAATGGAGGAATTTATTTTTGACTCAACAAAAATTTATAACATATACCGTAGTTCATAAGAAAGTGGTTTGTATGAGTGAATGAATTATACTCCTTTCTTTCAACAAACGATTGTCTCCTCCCTTTGAAAGAATTTAATTTAAATCTTAGTATCTAATGTTATTTAACATATTAAAGTTTGAAGCAAAATCATAACTCACACTATGCTATTTACTCGATAGAAATTATGAAATATTAAAAATCTTTTTAAAAAAATATTTCTGAAAGTAAATATTCTTTCAAAATGTAATTAATTGCACTTTAATAATAAAAAAAAGCTAAAGTTGAGATAATAGGAATATGTATTGTAATTAGCTTGTTATAGAAATGAATGCATATATATATATATATATAATTAAGACGTCTGTAATATTTGAATCCATATTTAATGAATAATTAATTTTAATTATAATTTCTTATCATTCATTTAATTAATTTTGTAAATGTTATAGTTAGGTAACTATTTATTGGCTTATATACTAGTTTATTATGTATATTTTTAACTAGTTTATATATTACTTCTTACTTACAAGCCCATATATATGAGAGAACATTCTATTAACCATAAATTTTATTGTGGGATTTTTCAGGATTACTAGTATATCCAGCATATTAAACTCATTTTAATTTTATTGTCTTTAATTTACAGTTATACAAGTTTATCTAAAATCATCGAAATATATTTTTGTTGTATTAATAGATGAAAGGTAAAAATATTATAATACATTAATATCATAAGCACTAAAGTAATTATCTATTACCCTCTGACATGGAAAAAAATTCACTTATTTATTCGATAAGCAATTGGAAAGTATTTCAGTTATTTATTCTGCCTATATTAAAAGGCAAATTAACTTTGCAATATTAATTCAGTTCGCTGAATCAAATATCGATGCTTTACAAACATCTGGTTATTACTTTTACATCCTTAAAATAATTAGTATTTCTTTCCGGTAAACCCCCCTGCTATTAGAATTTAACGTCCTTTCCTATTTTATGCTAGTTATTTCTGAAATTTCTACATTTCTTAGGAGACCTGAATAAATTAGCAATATCTTTTCATAAAGATATAGATATTTTACTATGCTTTTATTAGTGGCATGCATTTTTTGTGAAGGATCTTCAGTTTAGAACGGGACGATCACTTTAAAGAAGTTCGCAAAAGCAATCGCTTTTATCAAAAATATTTACGTGCTTTTTTTTCTTCTTTTTTTCCAATCAATTTTAAAAGGGTAGAAATATATATCCCTTAAAAAGTATCCGTAGACTCTGCTTAAATCTTTTGTCATAGAATTTGAAATAAAAACAAAAAAACCACTTAAAAAGAAAAAAAAATATTCGAACGTCGTCTGGAACAGAAATTTTATCCTTAATATTCAACTAATGATACTCAAATAAGATTTTTAAGAAATGCAATAGTGAAAAGAGTTTCAAAGAGTTCAAAAGTGTTTGAATGGTTTATTTGAATAAATTATGGGAGATTATTGCAATTATCTCATAAATCAAAATTTAATTTGCCACCTTGATTTTCTACAGGCGGGGAATTATAATGAAATACAAATATTTGGAATGAAAATAGGCGTGAAATATAATCAAATTTTTCATGGAAAATTAAATGAAAGGAAGTAATAATCTTTTTAACATAAGCTATCTCAAAATGTTAAGGTAGTTTATTCTTTATGTTACCTGTATTCATACTTGGTTTATTCTTCAAAATTCATTAAATCAGATGTAATATAATTCATTGAAAATTCATTCAAAGAAGCATAACATACATTTTCTCCACAAGAATAAGAAAGAAATTTTTATAGAATTTGTATGTAACAAACAAAAAATACGCTTATTTTATGTAACCTGCATTCGTAACTATTCTTTTTCATAATTATAACAAAAACGAATAAATTGTAAGAGTGAATTTCAATTTCATTTCTATAAAAATAAAAACAAATAAATCGTGAGAGTGTTATACTTGTACGAATATGAAATACTGAATAACTGAGTTTTGAATTATACATATTTGTGTTATTCTTTTAATATGTCCATTTAACACCTGTTTTGAAAAACTTATATTTACATGCTTATATGTATTTTCTAATACTCGTACTTGCAAAAGGTATCGAAATGAATAACTTAAATTTTGGGACTTTTTCTCACTTTATAATATTTAACATTACTGAGAATTTTTGACTCAAAAATATTTTAATCCTTTTGTGATACTCTGTTATATATGTCTCAAAATGTATTTCTTTAATTGCGCATGAAACGTATTCAATCGAAGTATCATTATGAAATTTGGGAATTTTGTTATTAATATAAAATTTTTCACATAGTACGAGTACTTTCATTTATCAGAATAGCCAACGTATTATTTTGAAAATTATACTATTGTATATAGAGGATAAAGTATAATAAGAAAAAAACTTTCTCCAATTTCCTATTCAAAAACTGTTACACAATACTTGACTATTTCAATAGCGGACAAAAAATAATTTTGAAAGTTATTAAGCTTGTTTTCGAATATATATTATTAAATTGATTGAAAATTATAGTCATTGGAAAATATTCAAAAATTGGTCATAGGAAAATATACAGATAATAAGGTGAATAATCATTTAGTTAATTTTGTTTTTACCGGTTGCATTTGTATCAGAGCATAATACAACCTACAGTAATAAAGGTTCCTTATAATAGTAGTAAAGACATACAATTTAACAATTTGCAAAATGAAGTTTATTGAAGGATGTTGGAATATCTTAACCTTCGGCGAAACTACTGATAATCAATATGGAATAATTTTTACAATATGAAAATTTTGAAAGCAGGGAAATGGAAAATTCTAATGATTGTTTATGATAAGATGGGAGCATAAGAACGTGGATAAAATACAACTCTCACTGTTTTATTTTATTTGAAAAAAAATGGAAGAGATTATTTGTTAGTAGGCTTTCTGAGATTTGTGATACATTTCAAAGACAAAGTCTTGAAGGAGTGGCGTGAAGGGATTTTGCCTTCATTCCGAGAATCGAATGTTGATAGAATGTGAGATTGCGAGTAATTCGATATCATGCGGGTAGAAACATTTTATTTCAGTCCAGCATTGAAAGATAAAGTGGTGGTTGAAACAAGCGCATACGAATATGAACAACAAAGACTGGTATCAACTCGCAAATTTTGAAAAAAAGGACAGTGAAATCGTTGACTCTGATTTGGAAATAGAAAATATTTCAAAGGATGGTAGCAGGACTGGATCAGAGTAAGATATAGATGCATTCGATAGTTTTAATATGCATTCAGAACATTTTTCCCCCAGAAAATACGGAGCTGTCTGGGTGAAAAGGCATCCACCAAAAATGTACGAATAAGATATAATATTTAACCCATTCACTTGATATTAAAAAAACTGTACCGAAATTTGGAAAAGACACTAGAGTTCTTAATAAAATTATTTGATGCTAATGTAATGCATATTATAATTAAATTAACCAACATTTACATTTCAACTGTTTGGAGTAACTTTTCTGGAAAACGTGATATTTGAGACAGGAAAGAAGCCTAAATGAAATTATTATTTAAATTACTGTTTTACACTGGTGAGTTGAAAGACTTCTGCAAAGACTTCTGGTAGACAAATGGATGGGGAATGCTTATCTGCCAAAAATATTTATTTATCCTTCAACAACATTCTATTCCTTAATAAGAAATCTTAAATTTGATGATATAAATGAATTCTCAAGTTTGATGATAAAAAGAAGACTATGGACAGATGTTCACACATCAGAGAGGTTTTTGAAATTCTTATCAAAAGAAATTTATGCTTGGTCTAAGATTTGTATCATAGATGAAAAACTAGAGATCTTTAGAGGAAGATGACAGCTAATGCAATACATCGAATACAAACCAACTAAGTATGGAATTAAAAGTTTTGCTTTATGTGATTCCCAAACGTTTTTAATCGAATTATTTGAATATGTAAGCTGGACGACAACCTGTTGGACCTTACAGATGTAGATGTTGTGAAGAGGCCCACTTACATAAATGGTAAGGAGAGAAATATATGGATAATTGGCTCGCAAGTATCCTATTAACTCACGATTTATTGAAAAATCACTACATAGCTTGAGAAAGAACACAACGCAGAGATAAACAAAATATTCAACTCGAACATTCACCTAACAAAAACAGAGAGATTTATATATATATATATATATATATATATATATATATATATATATATATACAATTCAGTGATCAGGCTCTATTTCTAGTGTCCCATGTTTTGAGAAAGAACATTCTTGAAAGAATGTTTCTTTTGTCTTCGCCTCATGAAAATGATAACATTGTTTCTTAATAGATGGAACGAATAAAACCGAAAGAGAATACTTTCTATAATCTGACCAAAAAGGGCGTAAATACTATCGATAAACTATGTGGAAATATGTTTCAAGAAAATGCCTACGATGGACTCTGATAGTGTTATTTGGACTAATCAATATTGTGAGTGTACATACATTCATCATACCCCGTTCAAATAACCAGGAAGAAAATTTGAATCGAAGAGGAATTAAGTCTGGGGTTAGTGAAAAGTTATTTATTTATGCGTTCAAAATTCCTATCTGTTGAAGAATAATTTGGAATGGGTGTGAAAAGATTAACTGGAGAACAAAATTTGATACATTCAGAAAACTCCTGTTCAGTATTTAATAAATTAATTGGTAAAAGATATGGTTTGATTTTATGTGCAAATTGTTCTAATATTTAATATGTGGAACTATTAAAATGTCCCTCCCAGGTCCTACTGATTGCCTCATCGTGGCGGGAGGGTGTTCCTGGGTGGAATAGGCGAAATATGTTGGGATTTCGCTCCTGGCAGGATCACCCTAGACGTGAAGGCCATTCCATTTATGTCCAGCTAAAATCAGCAGGCATTGGAGCTAAGACAGACTTCTTCCATTTGGTGCTCCTATCCTTGGATTAACAGAAGCTGCACGTTTCCTCCTTCATATGAACTCATTGACTCTCAATTTAGATGCAGCATTGTCCATCCCTCAGATAAATCAGGGACGCGCTCGAAGTTTAGGAAGAGGGCCTTGTTCTCCAAATCAACTACAGTCTCCTCAAGCTTTGAAAATTCTACAATGTAGCATCAATGGTTCATCTACTTTAGCTACTAGAAGTAAACTTGAGCAACTCTTAGAAATAGCGGATATGAACAAAGTTCATGTAATTGCTATACAAGAAACAAAATTAAAGGAAACGACAGCTCTTAAAATAAGAGGTTATAACATCTTTAGGGCAGACAAACCCTCCAGAAGAGGAGGAACCCTAGCCTTCTTCATTAGGGATGCAAAATATCAGGGTATTGATTTTTCACTAGATCAATCATCGGATCTAGAAATTCAAGGCGTCAAGATATTCTGGAGAGAAAAGCCGTTACATATTCTCAATATTTACCATCCTCCAAACGAAAGTCATCAACCCACTAATTTTTCTAACTTCATGGATAAAAACACAATCATTCTGGGGGACTTGAATGCCAAACATACAATCTGGGGATCCTCTTGCAACAACAATAGAGGAGAGGACATCCTGCAAATGATGGATAATAAAGAATTGATGATCTTAAATGATGGATCCTCTACCCATTCGTCCCTTAGCAACAACAATTCTGAGGCACTTGCTATATCTATCACCAGTGCAGATATTTTTCCTCAATGTACCGGGTCCATACTTTATCATATTGGAAGTGATCACTTCCCCATCCTCATAAAATTTAGCAAACGATAACGTATGGTCATCAACCGAGATAAATTTTGAAATTTAAAAAAGGCTAATTGGGATTTATTTAGGGAAGCTGTTGACACCTGCCTGGCCTCAGAACTTATGACTCTTGATTTAACTCACAGCTAGACAATTTTTAAAAAAACTGTCCTTGACAAGGATAGATCTAACATCCCAATAGGCAATGTTAACCATTATGTTCCTTATTTTGCTCACAACACTTCCACCCTTTCTTCTATTCTAGAGAAGAGAAAACGTCTTTTAGAGATCTTTAGTGCTACGGACAATTATACAAGAGCTGAGTTAAACAAAATCAATGCAGAGTTAAAGTTAGCCTATGTTCATCTGAAAAGAGAAAGAGGGAAAGAAATGTATAGTAAAATTGACTCTAAGTCCTCGGACTCTAAAACTTTAGAAATTAGTCAAAAACATCAACAAGGAACAGGAGCAATTTGCAACTTGTAACACAGTTAGAGACGCCGCAGGACAGGCCTACCCAGATGACAAATCAGCGGCCAATGGCCTTGCTGCACATTATCAATCTTCAAGTAGGTTTAACTTTTCCTCTACGAATAGATCCATCTTAAAAAGAGCCAGAAATGTTATCCATGGCTGTCGTAGCTCACCCTCGGAGATAAAATGTTGGCCAAACCGTTCTCCTCACAGGAGTTTCTTTTTGCCCTGGCCCTCTTAGATCTGAAAAACTCCCCTGGACCTGATGGTCTCCACGGCCAAATGCTTGAAAATCTTGGCACCAGTGGGAAACAAAGGCTATTGCACATCATCAATCTGTCTTGGAAATAGGTCAACTACCTCCCGAGTTGAAAAGGGTCACAGTTATTCCAATAAAAAAACCCAGGTAAGAGGACTTGCTTCCCTGATGCTTCAGACCTATAGCTCTTACTTGTACCTCTTGTAAATTGATGGAAAAAAATTATTTTTCTTAGGATTCTTTATTTTTTTTGGATAAAAATAATCTTATGCATGCGAGCAATAGGGGTTAGAAAGAGTCACAGTACAACAGACCAAATCCTGTTTTTCTGCCGAACAATTAGGGACGCCCACAACTTTAAACCAACTCATCACACTGTTGCTGCTCTTTTGGACCTCACGAAGGCTTTTGATAGTGTTTGGAAACATAAATTGATTCTAAGACTACACGATTCCTTCAACATCCAAGGAAAAACCCTTTCATGGATCTCAGACTTCTTGCAAAGAAGATTCATCAAAGTAAAATTTAACAAAACTCTTTCGGATACATTCGAGCTCAGCCAAGTTGTTCCTCAAGATTCTGTTCTTAGCACTACACTTTTCTCTATGTATTTGGCTGGTATAGAGAAAGTGCCTTCTGGGATGAGAATCGGAATGTTTGTTGACGACATTGTTCTGTGAAGCTCTGGTACAGCTATACCTGATTTGGAATCAAAACTAAATGACTCTCTGACAGCTTTGTCGAACTTTGAAGCAGAATTTAAAACTTCATTTTAACCCTATTAAGTCATTTGCTACCTTTTTTACTACAAAAAAACATCTTTATAATTACCAGACCAAACTGAGACTAAATAATCAGGATCTTACGTATGAAAAGCATCCGAAATATTTGGGGTTTATTTTAGACCCTGAATTCACAAGTAACAAACACATTGATTATCTAGTTTTTAAAAGTACGAAACGCCTCAACATCTTGAAATACATCGCTGGTAAGAATTGGGGAGCTGATGCGGCTACGCTAAAACTTACTTGTTTGACGCTCATTCGCCCGATTCTTGAATACGGATTTCCAATTTATTGTTGTGCCTCTAACTCTGTTCTGAAGAAATTAGAGCAAGTCCAACTGAGTGCTGCCCGTATCATCACTGGTCTGAAGTACAGTCTCCCTTCAAACATTGTTCTTTTTGAGGCAGATGTACAACCTCTTCTAGATATTTCGTAGACAGACAGGATTGGTCAAATACTTTAACAAACTATCTATCTTCGACCAACAAAACCGAAAGTCTAAGTACCTGAATAACTGGATAAACGGGCAAAGACTAAAGAAAAACAGCCCCTTCAAACAAGTTGAGTCCGAGAATTATCTTACTGGAGAAGTTGTGCCCTCTTCTTTACAATGTAGCTTGAATCCTTCGGAGGGACTCTCCAGAGTGTATTTCCACTTCAACTTAAGTTTACCCATCAATAAGAAAAATTTTGCCTCTAGCCAGCTCTAGCCATCATTTGGCACTAGAGATCATTAACAGCATCCCCAATGATGCAATCAAAATTTATACTGATGGTAGTAGAATATCTAACCAGGCCGGTAGTGGTATCCATATCGAAAAGCCTCAGGAAAAATTGTCTCTGAAAAATCGCAATCCAGATTTCTGCTCAGTTTTCAAAAGTGAACTAATAGCCATCGACGCAGGACTTGAGGCCATTCTATCAAAGAAGATTTACGGTGATCTTTGGATTCTCTCTGATAGCCGTAATTCACTTCAACACCTTTACAAATGGTTTATTGTTGTTGACAAAACCAGTGTCTCCCTCTTACGCAAACTGAAACATATATCGCTGCACCATGATATTCATTTTCAGTGGATCCCATCTCACGCCGAACTTTATGGCAATGAAATGGCGGACAAACTCGCAAAGGAGGGCTGTAATCTTCTAACTTTCTCAACATCCGCCCTTACCAATCTGGAATTATACTTGTTAAAAAATCTCAAATTTTGGTATAGTGGAGGGCGCCTCCCTCTCATCATTGGTATGTGGTTAATAAACCCGGACTGGCCCTAGCCTTGAAGTGTGACAGATGCTCCCAGACTGCATTTTCTCGTCTTGCAAGTGGTCACATCAAGTGCCTCTCATTCTCAGCGAACAAGAAGATCTTCTCCATCTGTCCAAGGTGTAAGATCACCAGGCTTCCTCCGAGCACATAATGCGTTGCATGGATCTTACAAGCAAAAATATCTACACGGAACCCCTTCTTGTGCTGGAAATTTTGGGAATCAACGATTTAATTGATCTTGTCTGACTTCGTCAGTCCCTGGAGGATTAGCAACAACAACAACTATTAAAGTGTAGGTACGAGGTATTTATTTTAGCGAAGTCTTATATTGCGAACACTTAATACTAGAATTCGTGTGATAGATTCTGTAGTTAATTTAGTCCATATTTACTCAGAGTTTTAATACACGTAATACCAAAATTGTGCTCCTAAACATTAATAAATCTAGTATCCGCATTTTGAAAATGTTATACGCACAAAGTTTGTTGATTTTATGATGAGATTCATCTATTGAAAGTTTCATGTGAATTTTTCTTTAAAAAATACGTATTCAATTCAAAGTTGATTTTTGACAAAAAGTATAAAGGAAATTTAATTAGAATTGAATTAGGCTCTTCAGATTGATTTCTAATTTTATTTAAACTCATTATTTCAACCTAATTATTTACTGTACACTAATGATGCGCTGAACAAATTTTAGATAAAATTTGATCCACGCGTGTACTTCTCTTAAGTGGCAAAAATGAGCGCTTGTGCTGACGATAAAATATGGCAAACGTGAAACCGGACAAGCTTTTCATTATGCCCAATCAAATACGTTGACCAAATGACACACTTCATTGCGTGCGAATGAGTCCCTCGCGTCTTACCCTCACTATGCCTTTTATCTCCGTAAGACCCAATTGAACACTTATTGCCATGTACATACGAAAACAAATGGTAGCCCGGCACATGTCACTGTGAAATCAAATAGATAAAGTCGTTCAGCTGCATATGCATACTATCAATCAATACATATAATAAGAGAATACTACTAGATCCTTCTTCGTAAAAAGTTTTGCAAAACAAGGCGACCAATGCTAATAACAAAAAATCAGTTGTTCTCCACAGGGAATTATCTGAATAACCCCCAGCCTGTTGTGATCAGCACCATCTACCAACATACGATGACGTTTCGGGTCATGGGGTGCTGTGTAATTCTCAATCCTTTAGATATGCCCTTCCTCTTCTTGAAGTTTATACTTACAATACGTGGTTTACTAAACTTTTACTTACTTTTGTGTTTTCTAAGAAATAACTGTATTTTGCTCACAGGTTCGTTCCTGAACATTAATCAAATTTTCATTTATCATAGTTATGTCCCCGAACTGGTTGATTTCAATCCATTCTAATAACAAGGTATTAAATGTTCTTCCTAGCTTTATCTTTATTCGATTCATTAAAATTATTCATGAGATGTATACCTTTTTTGCATATGGTTCATCTTCAGTGGTAGCTACAGCAGACTTAAAATTGTTGATATGGCTTAAATAATATTAAATTATTTTTTGTAATATCAAACAATCAGAAAGGAATTCCTTACTATACTTGAAATGTAATAAGAATACACGAGAAAAGGAAAATAATAAAGACTTAGAAAAATATGAACTTCGGGAATTCAAAATATAGATATTCACTGCAAAAATAGTTTCTATGACTGTGAATATATTTATAGCTTTATTTTTTGGAATTATCGTGCATAATAACAAAAAAGAATAGGAGTAACCCTCAGAATATTTTTAGGTAGAAAAAATACTCTAAAACGAATATAAAATTCGAACTTATATCATACAGAAAGCAAGAATATATTCTTACTTACTACTAATTTCCATCTAAATTAGTGTAATTTGTTTTATAATATGTGTTCCGTATTTTGTCTGCTATACTGTAATACTTTCAATTTCATGTGTTAAAGGATAAAATATGTATTTATGGAATTATTCGAATTTTTAAAGATATTATATAATAAATGGAGAATTGCACTAGATACTATATCAGTGTTGCCAAAGACTGCAATGGCACCGCGAAAAACAGTATGGAACCATTTGAAAAGGTAGCAGGTCTTGAGTCTAGATTTTTGTTTTAGTAAGGATGATTACTGCTCAATAAATGAAGGCAACGCTGCTTGCAGTAAACTCGTGATACATCCAGACAACCAGCTGTAAGGGGTGAGATTTCATACGATGTCCGACTAAGATTGTCTTCATCAGAACCACTTTGCCAGATCCGTGGTACATTGGCGAGTTCCTTCAAATAGTGTCCATTTCTTTTGTGAACGCCCATCCCAATCATTTATATCACTGAGGCAATTCCCGTGTTCATGCCAATGCCATCTCAAACACTTGTCTCGCAGCATACACTATGCCATGGCCGGCAGCTGCACCAAACCTTTCACCCATAGAAAACTTATACGACGCTATAGGCCATTTTCTTAAAGCTCCACCGCTACCTAAAAATTTGTAGAATATACATGTCAAATTTCAATCTGTATAGGCAGAGTAGAGTCTATATATCGTTAAAAGCTTCTACGACTCAGTTTCACGACATATGACAGGTTCAGTAGACGGTGGCCTATTATGCTATTGTAGGTTGTTTATTTTTTGTTGAGAGTTACATATTTATTTATTTGATGTGTGTATTCATGAAAATTGAAACTTTTTTACTGTATGAAAATTTCTTGAAAATTTTTTTTTTCAATGATTTAACCATTGAGGACGAACCTGAAAAACGACACACATACAACCTTTATTTAAAATCGCGTGGTTGACATGTAAGAAAAAAAAGTGTTATTTATAATTATTGAGTTTGATTTATTTTAAAAATATATTGAGAATCTTAAATTTAATTTTTTCCGAATAATACATGCATTTTTTTCAAATAGAAATCCTTTTCTTCAGTTTCATTCCTTTTTAAATAAAGGTAAATATATTCCACTAATTACGCTGAAGATCAAAATTAAAAGAATTGGAAAATTTAGTAGAACTTCTTGTAAAGTAAACAACGAAGGAGGTGAAACGAATGCTTTTAAACTTAGGTACAAATATTTCGTTTCATTTACTTTAGGACTCACGTGCGGGTGAAATATGCATTTAGGTGAAAATTATGTATACGTGCCTTCTTAAGTTTCGTGGCAAGTAAGTTTTACAACATTCTGTGATGTTCAAGAGTAAACTCTTAAAAGGAATAATCACTACAAGTCGTCAATCAATTACAAGTTGTGGCAGTGCAGTTACAAGTGAAGATTACTGGAAACTTTAATGTAACACCAGAATTGTTTGCTTATGATTTGTTTAGTTAGACCAGCGACATAGAAAGTCTGAGCAAATTCGAAGCAGAAATACAACAGCATCTGAAATGTCTCGTGAACATCATAACACATCGATCAATAACTCCCGAGACTAACCCAGAGATGGCTCTCGTAGTAAACCAGTAACCAGGTCTTTCTAGAGTACTAACCTTTGCTTGAAACGTGTCAAAATTTTAAGTCGATCGGACCAGGAAAAAGGTTTTTTGAAGTGAAGTGAAGAAGGTTTTTTCCAAGTGGGTGCCGCGATTGCTTTCGATGGAACAAAAACAGCAACGAGTCGATGATTCAGAAAGCTGTTTATCGCTATTTACTCGCAACAAAAAAGATTTGCGAAAAAAAAAATTTTTTTTTTGGAAAAAAAAAACAAAAAACAAAACAAAAAAACAAAAAAAGATTTGGAAAAGCGTTGGAACGATTGTATCACCCTAAAAGGTGATTAACAAAAGGTGTTATGTTGATGAATAAAAAAAAATTTTGCAAAAAAAATGTTGTTTTCAATTTTAGACTCGGGAGTTATTGATCGATGTGTTATGTTCATATGAACTAAACTTTTAAGAACTTTTGTTACCAAAAGACTATATCAGAGAGGTCTTTTTGAAAGGGCTGTTGTTTACATCTCGGTAATGGTTGATCCCACTTAGAACGATACAAAGAACATCGACAGTGACTGAGGGGATTAACAAAGATAAGCTGAAAATCATTATTTTAACAGTGATTCAGATTCAACTTAACTACAGATTCTAAATTTATGTGAAACGAAAGCTTTCAAACTTAAAATTAAATATTTCATTTCATTTACTTTAGCATTCACGTGCGGGTGAGATATGCATTTAGATGAAACTTTTGTACACGAGTAGAAAAAAACAGTATGCAACAGAGGTTTGATAATTTGGTCAGATATCATGTTGTACGAGTTAGAAGACCAATATGCCTAAAATTCAAAGTGACTTTGTGATTGCTATAAAGTTTAGTATTTGTGCTTATATCTGCCCTTCCAGGGTGCATTTGGCTGTGGTTTCATTTAAATGGATAATGAATGAGAAATTTGGGCTAAGCGAGGATGTCTACTATTGTATTTCTAGATTTCCATTGTTAAGAGAATAATTAAAAGTATAATTGCTATTCGTTTTTTTACCCTACCAAAACATGAAACTAACATTGCAGGATGCATGGGAGTGATTGCCCCAAAGACTCATAAACTGACTCATTTCTAGCATAGGTTCATGATGTGAAACTGCATAACAGTAAGAGGTGATCATACTGTCCAAGCTTGCAAACCACTTTTTGTGCCATATTGTAACCTCTATTCTAAATTTTCCCAACTACTACTTTGTTGTAAATTTTGTGTGATATCATTTTCTATTGTATAAACCTATGAATGTACCTAATATTATTAGAATATGTTTAGTACTTTTATGGAGAAAATTCTCTCAATTTCTAACAACAATGTAGATTTACAATGCATAATATAAAGTAGATGAATAATTTTTTGAAGCACTTTGTTATCATAAGCTTATAAAATTTGAGAAATTTTACTATTAGCTTTTAAATATCGTAAAAGCAAGAAATATGCTAAACATAACATTTACGAAAAATATTATTTAAAATATATGTGAAAAAAGCAATTATCAAATATTCAACCAAATTTACGATTCAAAGTACTCCCAATTCTGTTTTTACACGAACTTCTTTTACACGATTTTAATTTAACACGGATTAGAAAGAAGAAAAAAAACTTATTTTTTAATGCGACTCATTCCGATTTAACACGATTGATGCAGGTTCTAAGAAGAATATTTTGCTTAAATTTTATTTTTATAAATACGGTATTGGAGACAGGAATGTAATGAAAGATTTTTATTTGTGAGAATTCCTCGAAATTTATAACATCAAAGTGGAATTTTGTCAGCACTTTCAGCTTGATGTTGGAAGTGAAAACACCTGTACAACTTGTTTTGATTTGATTGAAATGTTTCAAACATATAAAAGCAAATCTCAGAAAAAACCATTGAAACGAATGGTTTCAACCATCAACATGAAAACGATAAGAATGAGCGAGTAAAAATTAACGTTTCATTTTTAAAAAATCTTATCTACGTTTTGGTCACATTCTTATCGAGTGGTGGGACATACATATTTATTAATTTTGCGTAAAAGTCAATGAATGGTAATTTATAGTTTTAAAACGTTTTATTAATTGTAACTGAAATATATTTTGATAGGTCTAAAATAATGTCACCTAATTTAACTATTACAAAAAAGAAAAAAAATCTGTTTAGATATTAAAATTCAAATTTTATATCATCTGGCAACTGGACAAGGTGCAACATCTGTAGGAAAGAATTTTGGTCTATATGAAGCTGCCGAATGAACTATGAAGAAAATTGAAACTGCTGTTAGAAAATCGGTATGTTCATAAATAAAGTTAAGTGCTAAATCATTCTCATACACAAGAGAAAATGAAAAAAGCTCTGATAATGTGGGTAATCATAAAAATTGAGTACTAGTAGACGGTAATGCTATCAAGTAAACAGCGTTAAGAATGTGTAGACAAATTAAACAGAGGGAACTAGGCACTTCATTTGAGTTAAAATAAAAATATAAATTTTCTTCTAATATGACAGGTTTTCTCAATAGTCATGCTTATAACAACATAAAAATTAAAGGTAAAACTGCATGCGCGGAGAACTCTGCTGCTAAAGAATTTCGCAAAGCCTTGCTGAAATAATTAAAGTCGGAGGCTATACTCCTGATAAAATTTGGAATGTAGATGAAAGTGGTCATTTTTGTAAAATAATGCCGAACAGAAAATGCGTAGCAAAAGTGAAGGAATGGGCTGGTGAATTTAAGGTAACTAAGGATCGTGTGACCTATTTATTATTCTCCAAAGCTTCAGAACATATGTTAATACCATTGCTTTTTTAAATCGAGCCCTAAAACCGTGTGTAGCTAAAGACGTAGGGGTAAACAGCCAGTGGTACATTCAATGAAAGGTAAATTCCAGTTCATTACATGGCTAAAAGCTTGGGTTACCACAGATAACTTTACTGAACGGTTTAATAAATATATATTTCGTCTCAGAAGACTGACGTTATACTGACGTTATCGGTCTCAAACTTTAAGCTCTTTTCAATTATAGACAATGCATCCGACTATTCTGTATTGTAACATGAAAAAGGTGCAATTGTGACACATGAGAAATCTTTATAAAACAAAATGTTTGAGATTCTAAGAGGAAAGCTTATGAATTTTCTAAATTTCTTAAGACTGGAACTAATCTTCTAATTTTCCATAGATGAAATATATTTTTTACCAAATACATTTCAATAGAATGAACTAATCGTCAGATTATTCAAATTGATTTCACTTCTACATACAAAAATTTATTTCATTATTTTCATTCACAAAATAATTATTAAGAATTATTCAGTTACAAGAAATAAAAATTGGATACAATTAACATATTTTCTGACATTTTTCTAGACCAGCTCCCCCTTCTAAATAAAATGTTATTAATTTTGCTCATAACTTTCTGATTAAAGAGCTATCTCTCACATTGCTTGCAAGTTATTATTAATTTTGGAAGAAATAATTATTTATAATTTCCATTAATAAAATGAGTGAACAATAATCCTTTACAAAGTAGAAAAGTTTGATGGAAGCAAATATTAAAGTAGTAGCGTAGTAAACAAAATTTTTTTACTAAAAAAAAGAAATTTCTCATTTAGTTTAGCAAAAAAATATTTATTTGTATACTTTGATTACATTTTTGAAGCGCTTGTCAAACATGATTTTAAATACTTAGAAAATTAAACAGAGTAACTGTTTTCCTAACTAAAAAACAACTGAATTTATGTAAGATAAATACCTATTCATACAATTTTTGCTTGCAACTCTTGCATAATTACCAGGTATAAGCAAAAAATGTAATGTGCTAAATTTTAAGTATAATATTTCAAATCATGTAATATTTACAAGCTTAACGTAGGTAGAATTTATTTTTAGATAACAACTATTACAATTAAGTGGAAGAAAGAGTTCCTAAGGGTCATAATTTATTTCTCTTCGACATGTACAAATTAACAAATAGAATCGCTTTCGGAAAACAAATACAAAAACAACAAAAATTAGAAATATAAAAATAAATAGAAATTATATTTGTTTCCTTCAACAGATTAATAATATTTTAGTAATTATTAAATGTTTGTTTGAAATGCATCGTAAAAGTTAATTTTAAGAAGTTACAAAAATTATCTTAGTACTCTATTTATAAGAGATAATATGTTAATTCTTCATGTAATGAATCCATCAAATATAGAAACTTAATTTTGAAATATTTTTGTACTATTTATTTAAATAAATTCATTTATTTTATGCAAAGAAACATGGATTTTAAACCTGGCTATAAAGATTGAAAATCAATTATATGCTTCTGACTATATGTTTGACGGAATTTTAATTCCGACAAAATCTTGTCAGATAAATTTTTTTATAGTTCTTATACATTTAAATAAATGAAATTAAAAGCAGCAATCATTAATCTTTATTTAAGAAGATATGATACAAAATACCAGAATGTCTTCACACTCAAAAATTTCATCTTTTATAAGATATACAAGTATAAGAAGAAAAAAAATTATAATATTACAACTAAAGTGATATTTTTAAAAATATTAATAAATATCCTTGTACATTTACCTGAATGATACATTTTTACATACATTTTCTTATTCCTTTGAAATTTGCGAATTGGTAAAGAGGATAAGTATTTAATTAAAATGAATTCCTTTCGTATTATTAAATTTATATTATCCGTTTAAGGAGAGCATTAGCAATTACATTTCAATCGTTTTCTACCAAAATAAACTATGAGATACTTGTTTGTGTTATTTAGAAACTAATTGAGTGCTAGTAACGAAATAATTTTTATTAAAAGAAAAAAAAATGGATGAAATTGTGGTTGCTTGATTTTATTAATCTCAAACTAGAAGCAACACCAGGGTATTGGCGATGGTACTTGTAATTTTGAACCTCGGTCAAATGACGAGGTTCACTTGACCGAGTGACGACGAGTGAAGTTGTGCTGTTTTCTTATACATTCATTTAGTCTTAAAAATGAAAGTAAAAGAAGACAGGGAAGTTACATATATTTAAAATTGTATCAGTGTAAGAAACATTTATATGTGAAATATTTTTTTTTAAATATTTAAAAAGAATTCTCTTAAGAAATACGAACAACCACGACTTTCTATAAAATATCATGACAATGATGAATTTTTCTTAAATTTATCCCAAATTTATTAACAATTCTGTTTGTGTTTATTAAAAATGAAGATATATTTGTTCACCAAAAAATTACTCTAAGAAAGTAAAGGGATATTTTGTCAACTCATATCCTTATTTAATCCTTTCATTAGTATAAAGAGTGTCAAATTCATAAATTAAATTTTCTACAAATGGTTTGATTAAAAAACATTGAATATTACGAATGATCAATTTTTATTTACGAAGAACATTCAAATGGTTAACTTTTTTTACTTCTTTCGACAAACCATCATGTCTGTAGCTCTTGCTCTCAATGTTCGAGTTTTGTCACTTTATTTATGTGTTTGAATTACCTTAAGGCAGGAACAGATGCAAAATATTAAACTTCATAAGAAAAATGGACATTATATTAGATTTTAAACTTTCTCACAGTAATTCGTAATAAAAAGTTCTGGGTTTGAATAGAGGACACTATTTTATTATAGCATTGAGTGAAATCGCTTGAAATACAGATGAGTATTTATAAGAAACTTTGTAGCTAATGTATCTTATTATAAGTACAATAGTTACAAAGTTAAGTAATGTAAATTCAATTTTCAAGAAAATAAGCAAAGGAGAAAATGAAACATAATATTATTAGAAAAAAAATACTAATTCAAA
This sequence comes from Nephila pilipes, assembly GCA_019974015.1. NCBI lineage: Eukaryota > Metazoa > Arthropoda > Arachnida > Araneae > Nephilidae > Nephila > Nephila pilipes. The sequence continues at coordinate 24,657 of BMAW01109504.1, read as the reverse complement.
TACGAGAACAAATGACTAATAATGAAATAACTAAATAAGAAAATAGAAAAAGTGTGCTGATATTCTGGTTTATGATTTGATAACCAATAGAATGCTAGTTGAAATTATATTCTTAAATAAATACATCCACTTTTCTAATGGCATTTACATTGTATATTCAATAATTAATTTGATGATTGCGAATTTCTTCCTAAGTAAATGACTACAGCTTTCGGAACTATCAAGGCTATACAGATTTTCATTCAGATGATGAAGCATCAAAAAAGGCACACAACACTTAGTTTCCGAGTAATATTACACCTTCGAGTATGTTTTGAATATTCTCTTTTTAATCAAATAAGACTTGTTCACATCATAATTGATTTAGATGCACATTCAATCAGGTCAAATATTAAGATATGTTACAGCTGCAAACTCGTCATTTACCGTGATAACGATTTTGACAATTTGATATGATCCATAAGTGGAAAGTTGTATAGCTTGTATATTGGAAAATTCGGTAATTTTTACGATGAATTTAAAGGAAAGGCATTAAATTTAAAAAAAATATGTTTTTTAAGATCATTTACTCAATTTAAGACATTTGAGAAAAACGAAAGGGAAAGAATATTTAGACTTGCGATTTTGTCATTACGATATCTTCTTGTTAAACAAGTAAATTTATGTTTTCAAACTTAAATATGAAAATCGAATAGTACATCTCAAGGGGGTTTTGTGAATAGATGTTCATATAAATGGACTTATTATAGTATTGTGAACTATAAGGCAATAAATAAGTACTCTATATTACTTTGAATTTATTTTTATACAACACATGTGTAAGGGATAGATTTGAACAAGTAAGTAATAAAACAAATATGTGATCTCTCTATAAGCTATAAGTTTAAATAATTTAAAGCGAAATATTATCAAAACAATTCAGAAGTTTCACTCACTTTAGCAGTCGTAATTAATACACTGATTTCTCGCAAATTAAAAAATTAAATTTTAAAATTGATAAATTTGATTTGTCATACCAGTTTTATGTCATAATTAAGAAATAAGCCCAAACGATGATCGATTATCACTATCGTAAACTTATATTAAAAACTTATTATAAACTTATAAATTATATCCTATTTCTCCAATAGTACGTCCTCAGAAGAAATAAACTCTAAAATGATTTTTCAGGATCCGACTAGATATTTATTCCCTATCCACAAAGTAAAAGCTAGTTAAGATCGTCCGCGAGACTTATTGCTGACACAAGAATGAATGATTTTTCAGAGTGTTTCCTCGATTCGTGTAAACTGAAGGAACAAGAAATTAGATATTCCTACAGCATTCCAAGTTCAGAGATGGAAATGAAACATTGTGAAGCCTGCTGTGTTGCCAATGCTCTACAAGTAGGCTACATGGACAAGAAGAGCTCATTTGAAGATACTCTATTGCTGTATATGCGAAGTAATCACTCGTAGAGTCTAACAAAAAAGGAATGTGGGAATTCAGAATTTTTTGTGATTTATCGCTAAATTTCAGAAGAAGATAGCATGCTGGTATTAATATTTTTTGTAGAATAAATGTTTTCACGTGTGAATATATAACTAAATATATGTGATTCCAGAACATGAATTAGACATTATTGTCAATGAAAACTAAGTCATCGCTCTAAAAATATGCTCTAATATGTCTTTTGCGACAAAAATTCATATAAGACTGGTTTTATTTTGGGAGAATTACGGGGCGTATATTATTGATTATTTTTAATTATAACATTCCTTTAAATGCTTGTTCTGCAAAATCAAATGAATTTTATGTGGTAAATTTTATAATCAGATTTGAAAAAGAAATCACACAATGTTTTTTTTCCTACCACTTAAAACATTTCTTAAGCTTCGACCAAATTTGATTTATTTATTGATATTATTACAATTATAGGAATTTAAAATGACACCTACGTAACCTCGTATATGGAAAATTCTTTTTAACATTGTTTGCAGTTAGATATGTATATATCGATAATGTTGTTTCTAATAATTAAATTTTGATATGTTCCGAGTGAAAAAATGTGCATCTAAATCATTCAAAAATTTTAAATGCCTTCCATTTGCTGAATGTTAAGTTCTTGATCATCTGGAAGACAAATTGCGAAGAGCAAAATGTGATAATTATTCCATGATTATCCATTTCATATTTTATTTTATGGTTGAAGTATTCTATTTTCTTTTACATTGTGCTGATTTGAATAATTTGCTCCGTCTTTTGCTCAAGTTTTTAATTTATCATGAAAATCATATTAAAAGTAAAAATTGTCTTACATATTAAAATATATTTCACTGCAGTAAAATTTATTTGTACAATGTTAACGATCTCGTAATTATCATAGAAATAATATATACTCTTATATTATAAAAACTTAGTTTAATTTAAATATGTATTTTTTTATTTGTACAGATTAATAATTGCATATGTGTTCAAATTGAAAAGAATTATTCTGTTTTCATCGCATATTACATTAAATGTATGGGAAGAAAATGTAAACATATAAATAATTTAAAAAGTAAAATATCAAGGTCATTTAAGAGTTTCGTTAATTTTTCTAACATTTGAATTAAAAAATAAATATTTTTATAACAATTAGATTTTATTAGGAAAGAACACTTCATTTTTGTAACTTTTTTAAAAAGATGAAAACGTTACACGTGTTTAAATACTCAGCACAAATATTAAACCATTTTTAAAATGCCTTTGTTTACATTGGGACATTATATATAGGAACCATTATTCACAGATCAATTGCTGGCATGAAATTTTAAAATGATATTTTTATAATACATTCCTCCTTTCATTTACAATTTCATCCCAAAATGTTCAAAGTCTTATTATATTTTCATGTAACATATTCTAGTACGCATCCATTATTTAATTAAATATATTTACGTAAGTCAAATAATATATTTTGATAATTAAAGAACTTTTCATGGAAAACGAAGACGTTGTTTCTTTAGTAACAAGTGTAATATACATAAAATTCTTTATATATTTACAGAATATTTCGAAAACTATTCATTTTGAGAAAATAAAGGAATAATTGAATTTTTAGGAGTATTGTTTAAGAGCAATATCAAATAATATGTTTTAAATCTTTTACAACTTGATAATTTCAATATGTAAATCTAGATTAGGAAAAAGAAAAATATATAAGTGTGTAACATCGCAAATGAGAATTTTCAGTCGTAAATTTCATTAAAATTCAGCAAAAATATTTTTGGCTAAATCAAGATAACAAAATCTTTTCTTAGAGATATTTTTAAAATAATAATTGAAAAATTTCTGCTTTAAAATTTTACAGAGCAAATTACTCGAATCTTTGCGAACTGTGTGCAATATATAGTACATGTTTTTCCCTTCTTTTGAATCAAAATATCGGAGAAGTATAATGTAAGCTATATTTTTTATTATTATTTTTTTTTAACTTTTTGCAATACTGAGGAATAAAATATGCTTTCAAAATACGCTTAAAATTTCCAAACACTAAAAACAAATACGATTCTTATATAAAACTTTGGTCTCACAGTATGATAAGACAACAGCATAAACTCTTATTCGCACAACTGCCTTGTTTGACAAAATTGTGCGAGTTAATATTGGGTATTCGGAATATGGCAACATCGCCGCTCGTCATGAACCGTTCTTAGGAATATCTTACAGTAAGAGAAACGTCTTAGCTGCCATTTTAATTTTTAATGAACTCAAACAGTTAAGAAGCATTTATCAATGACTTGGTGACATTTTTCCTTGCAACCATTTTCTATAACTCCATCTTCATTTTAAATAATCTTGGTTGAAATTATATTTCCTCTTTGTAAAACATTTCAAGATTTTTAGTTTATGTTTGAATATTCAGAAAGCATGTTTCTCAATTGGCGCTAACTGATGAAATTAGCGTAATGATTATTTTTGATTATCTTTAGGTAAAAAAGATACTATATTTCTTGTATCCTCCTCAGTCCAGCACAGTCTGTATTAATTGCTCATTTTTAAAAAAAGTCTCACCCTTAAACTAAATATCGTCATATTTGTTGAAAAGAATGTAAGATCTTTTTAGCGAATGCTAACAATCATTTGTCTTTAATATATTTTCCATTTGTCTTGGAAATTTTTCGTCATTAACTATTAACATATGCACATATTTGATTTTTACTTGTTATTCGTTATTTGAATATATTATACACATAGTTATTTTCCATGACATTTAATTCATCTAAGTCCAACACCATCAGATTTTCAGAATTTCTGATGCAACCAAACAGAAATGTCCCTAGAATCTTGACCATTACAATTGTATTAATTTTATTTACATTGTCTTTCACATCGTAATCTTTGCCTTACTTCGGATACTACTTTTAGTATGAATTTATCAGTTTTCCTATAATTTATGAAAAAAAAAATACTGTTTTTGTGAGTGTTCAATTTTTTCACCATTTGAGACGGATTCTGAATGCTCAATGAGTATGGCATATAAGAAGCAACCAATAAACCGTAACCAATGAATAAAGTATGTATTATAGGTTTATTTTCTGGATTTTGTCAATAGAAAATAGGTAGGATGAATTAATAACATTAAATAAGCGTCACGCAGTTCCTATTTCCTATCGATAAATTAATTTTCCTTGGTTTATGTAACAATTTTTTTTTTCAGTTAAATTGTATTCGAGAATTGTTTTGCGTTAAATAGAGTTCATATGTTTGCTCCCAATATTAAAAGTCAACAATGAATTCTAGAAGCAACGATTAAAATTTCTAATCATGTTCTTTCATTATATGTGCCTCGAATGATCTTGTTTCTTAAAGGAGTAAATATAGCAACTCAACTAAATATTATCTTTTAAATATTATAAGAGGATAACAGATCTTAAATCCTTATGAACAAATTATTCAGTATTTAGATTTTAGTAAGTGACCTAATTAATTGCTACACCATCTCGCAAGCACGTTTTGTTGCATCCACAACGGAGTTAAGAGGAATAATCATGCATTGCTCAATTTTGAATACTTTTTAGGAAAAAAGTAATAATTGTCAATAAACTTATATAACATTTAAAATTAGTTTAAATGTTGGCTAAGTCAGATCTCTTTATTGTAAGAATTCCATCTTTTTTTCAAATTATTTTTGTGTTCATGATGCGGCGACGTGCAAGGGGAAACATTAGCCTTTTTTGATAGGATGACACGTTGGAACGGTGCCTGACCATCGTCCGCCGTCCAAGCACTGGAGAACAGTCCGTCCTTGTAGTTTGTATCCATTTTTACATCCAAAGATGATGGTTTCGGATATCTCATAGTAGAATTTAACATTTGAATTGGTGACGCTTTTGCTGGTTCCCGGGTAAGGACACAGTGGGATTTCTACAAAAGAAAAGAGCAGATACAACTCATTTTTAATAAAGGATGCTACATTTGGGGCTCAGAAGTATTGGATTCGTGATATCAATACTAATACGGGATGTTTCAGATGTCATTGGAACACAAGAAATAGACATGAATTGAAAAATAAATTGTTTACTTATAGTGTTGTTGACAAGTACTTCTCAATAGAAATTCAAACAAGAGGTAACAATTGCTCCACAAACATTAAGCCTTGATTTACCTCGTTGATGGAGTAATTGGGTTTCGTTTCATTGATGATAGGAATTTCACACCCTAGGTTAGTTTCGAATTTATTTCTGAGGTGAATGTTCTACCGCCCAAAATTGTGTTAAATCTAACAAGTATTTATTACTTTTCAATAATGCAATTTTGAAAAATTAAGTTCTGATATAAGGAAACTTATGTCATTAAATAGTTTATACTTCTTTTCATGCCTATTTCTATTATTTATGTATAAATGCCTCACTTAATTCCGTACATCTCTGTATTAAAATGACTATTTCATACCTCTTTATGTTTGTTCCATGAGTTCTGATCCACCCTGCGTATTATTACATTGTCAGTTTCTTACCAATACTGGAAATATCACATAACATATTGATTCATATTCACAAGATACATACACTACGTGACATTAAAAATGCAACACCTAGAAGGAAAGGCCAGAAGAGATGAAACTCGGCAAAGAGTGAGACAGAGAGAACAACGAACAGTAAGTGGTCTTTTATTTCGAAATGATGTGCATAACACGGATGTACAACAGCGTCGGCTCTGTAGGATGTAGAACCATGGTAGACGGTGATACACGAAGCAAAACGCTTAGGTAACGAGTCAAGAAGATTACGAATGACATCCTAAGAAATGACTCTCCAGTCCCTATCAACCCTTTACTGCAGTTCAATTACTGAATGCGGAAGTGACAAGGTCTGCCAATGGCGTTCAATAACACCCCAAATGTGTTCAATTGGTGAGATACTAGGGGAGAACGGTGGCTAGGCAGTGCACATTGGCTAATGCGAGTAGTCTGCAATCTGGCTTTATCCTGATAATGAAGGGGATTGGGCACCCCCTAAGGTAAGGGAGTGTCACCTGCTACGGCACATAAATCACATATCGTTAGGCCGTCATAGTGCCCTGAATACGAAATAGATGTGACCTAGAAAAGTACGCAATTGCGCTCCAAACCATGATATCACCATGTCTCTCGGGGGGAGGTTCCACAGTTACTGCAAGATTGGACTGTCTTCACGTCGACGTCATGCTCGTACAAGGCGACTATCATTAGAGAAAAGAAGCGTGACTCATCTGAAAACACAACCCTATGCCCTTCCGCCTCCCACAGCCTCGCACCATTGCAAACATTAGTGTCTATGTTGTGGGGTCAGTAGCAGTCATCTTAACGGACGCCATGAGGGCAGGGCATTAACTCCCAATAAGAGAGAAATGGTTCTGGTCGATATTGGAACATCCAGGATGTCTTAAATATGCTACAGAATAGAGGTATAAGTGGCTTCCGGGTTCACCACCGCTTGTTGGTGGATGCGTCGATCCCAATGCGTTGACATCATTTCGACTGCACCATCACCCCTCAAGTTTGCCAAGTTTCCTTATTCCAACCATCTTCGCCGCAGATAGCATGTGGACTAATCCAGGTGTGTGTTAGCTGAGAATTGCCGTATGGACCAACCTGCCTTTCTAAGTCCGAGTACCATGCACCTCGTAAAATCTCATGTCCGTAAGAAATATCTCCATTGACGACGACCTGCCATTCTTTGCTATTACACGTGTCCTCTGAAATAAGAACAAATTTTCTACGATGATTTTCCTAGAAGAAATAATGGCACGAAAGTTGAATATACTGGTTTCTTCCCTTATGCTTTCATCAACGTGCGATGGAGAGTTATGCATTTCACGTCATTCGCATAACTTGGTACCGTGCGTCTACCTTGATATTTGCATAATTTTCTGGCCACTTATTCTTGGTATTGTATTTTCAGTTTTGCATGGTGCCTAGATAAAAAATGAATGGAAATATTGTTGCTTAGAGTATCAATATCTTATTCTATGTATATTACATATATAGAGAGTAATTTTCTAAATATTTGTCTGTGAGAAAACTCAATTTAATTTTTTGACAGAATAAAAATGTATGAAAAAATATTTTGCAACAAGAAGACATTTTCTGTAATCAAGTAAAATATTGTTAGATTGTCCCAGAAGAGAATATGCACTTTCTCTATAAATTTATCTCAGGTAACTAGAAACAGAAAAAATAATTTATTTTTATTATATATATATATATATATATATATATATATATAAGTTGTAAAAGAAAGAAATACACCCTTAATAGTGCTATAGGTTGACCTACAAAGACTCTAAGGCGTTCCATACCCGAAAAAAAGAAATTAGAATCTGTGGATATCAAATGGACATATCGTTGAGGTTGATAACTACTTATGTGTCATGAAATAATAAATGTAAAAGTAATTAATCAGTCAACCTATTTTTAATAAGTATTTGATGGTAAAAGAGTCAATACGAATAAAGTTTGGTATAAATTTATAAGTTAAATGTGTATTTCGAAAATATTCTACATTTCATGAACAGCTTCAACTAAAATTAATCAAGACTTACTTTGACATGAGGGAGGCGTTGCTGACCACTTTCCAGATGGCAAACACATCGCCTGCTCATTACCTATCAGTTTTCGTCCCGATTCACACGAGAAAACTACTTTCACGTTCATTTTGGTCACTGTCGTACTTAAAATCAAACCATCGGCTTCAAGAATGGAATGACAATGAACAGCTGGAAGAAAACGTAACGTAATCTTGGATTATAATTATTTCCTTTTACATCAGACTATTTATTGCAAAAACTTTCTGAACAATGCTGAAAAATTTGATATTTCGATGAAAGTTTAAGAATCAATAGATTCTTATTAAACTTGTATTTTGTGGAATGATAAATGTTTGTTTTTAATTTACAATAAACACATTAAATTAATATATATACATATAATTGAACACAATTAACTTCTTTTCTTAAATATGTTTAAGTTAGCATTCAGTGTATTCACATCGAATCATGTTTAACTAAATTCGTATATGAAGTTAAAAATATTAATTTCAGTCATCAGAGGAGGATAGATTACGTATTTATTAACGTTGCACAAAGAAGCAACACGAGAGCTATTGATAATGGACTTCTACTTATTTTTTCTTTTCTTTTATGGGTTGTAGAAGAAATAGATGTTATAATTTTATTTCCTTACATTTACTTATTCGAAAGAGAAACTGTGAGGCACTGGCGCCCTCTAGCTTTGTAGATTTCACCAGTGCCTGTGGCAGAAACGCCGTAACCCGCAAAGGCGAAACACGCCTCGATGAGTGTTATTCGCACTGAAGGACTAAAGTCTATTCTATGTTGAATTTCTGTGTTTTGTATGTGTTTTATGTTCGTAAAGTATTGTCAAGTAAAAAAATGATTAGAAATATGATTAAAAGTGTAAATATTTTCTGTCTCAATTCCTAGAGTCTGAGCAATCGCACGAATACTGAACCGATTGTCAGTTGAAACCCGAGTATGATTTTTTTTTCGATATTCTTATCAATTTTGGTCGTAGGAGGGCGACGTGGGTGTAAATCTTCTTCAACGTCTTCAGGACCGTCTTGAAAAAGGTTAAATCACTCAAAAACATGTGCATGCGATAAACATTCACTGCCATACACTTATTTTAATTAATTATTAATTTCGTATAAATTTTTCCAAGTTTCATGTTAAATCTTACAACAATTCGTTGCTCACTTTCCACTTTTCGCATAAACAAAAAAAAACTCTAACGCGAGCGAGTGAAGGTTATGGCTATACGGATTTATTTACAAAAGAGAGACATACTGTATTCGAAAAAAAAGGCTTCACGCTAAACAGCTGTCTGACACTGGTGGTTGACGATTGCGTAGTTCTTCTATAGCAGCGTTATTTAATAGCCAGTCCTCGTATATATGTATATATATACATACATACATACATACATATATATATATACATATATATATATATATATACTAGCTGATACCCACCCGGATCGCTGGACAGACAATAATATAACATTTTGGAACCTATACGTAAGATATCAAGAAAATTTTCAATTTTTTAAACTTTAATGATAATCTTAATTTAAAATTTTAAGAAATTGATTGTCTATAATAATGGTTATCCTCGACATTCAAATATATGAGAAAAATAAAATATTTTAGTAAAAGGTCACCCCATATATATATATATATATATATATATAATATGGATAAAATTCATCCCGCCGTATACATGTTTTACCTAGTATTGCCAAAGATGAAACTTTTTGTCAGAATATTTATCATGTGTTTAGCTTTCAAATGAAATACCCTCGCAATGGCATCGTGTCTATCATAAGAGTTTTGTCCTTGCCTAAAGACATTTTGATTTCTGACTATATAGGATAGCAAGTGACTGCAATCCTAAAAATAAGTCGTGCAAGTCGGGACGTCCAAAATATCTCACATATGTCATAGCCTCTTCATTTCGTTCATGCACGTAGGGAGGTCCTCCAGCAAACGAAGATTGTCTTGCGTGTGTGCTACTCCGTAAAATGTCGCCATTTTAGAATTTTTCAAAATTCCGCTAAGTTTTGGAGCTAAACTACATTCCAAATTCGTTCCAAATTCAGAAACTCAATTTGTTCTAAATTCATTTATTTCTATCGCTAAATATGTACATTTTCTATTTTCGACATGTACGAAATTTCACATAAAGAGCCCCTTCGCCAAAATTTTGCGAATTCTCCATTAGAGCTTCAATATAAAATTATTTGGTATTTTTCCATTCCGCACGCGCAAATCTCACCAAGTAAACTTAATTGGTGACAATACACAGTATACATATAAAAAAAAAAATATTCCGTTTGGCGTCGGTCATATCATTTTTGGCGATAAAGTCGCCAAAAATTACATAACCGATGGATAAGAGTAGATTAACAGATGAAAATTATATTTTGGATAAGAGTTCCGTAAATTCCGTTCTTAGAGAGCGTCTACATCGCAAAATGAGTAACTATGCTAAATTTCAAGTCAATCGGTTGTATAGTCTTTGAGATCTCGTGATGAGTCAGTCAGTGGTATTTCGCTTATATATATATATATATATATATAGGTTTACCTAGCTATCAGTTTTGATATTTGTCTTTTTTAAACTTGATAATTGATAAACAAGTAATTTTTTTTTCCAATTCTAACAAGATCAAGGCTGGCTAAAACAAATTTAAGAAATAATGCTAATTGTAAATGAAAAAAAAAAAGTATTTGACTAGGTTTTTAAACTGAAAAAAAATTAATTTCATAAATAAGTTTGTGTGTCTGTATTTTATACTTCTTAGTCAAATTTTAAAGAAAGGTGCAATCACTAGTTTGTAGTCCTAAGCCATAAAACCAGAAAGAAAAATAAGAAAGAAAAAAAAATCAGAAACTTTTAAGAAGTTAATAAAATTAAAAATGTCCTGAAAAACCCTTTTAATTACAGAATAAATTTGGGTTGAAAATCCCTTTCATTCATGACTTTAAAAATGAAAAGTAAATTTCACTGGTTTTCTAAAGCGAAAGAAGCATGAAAATAAATTTTTACCACTTTGTAACAGGGAGAGATTTATGTTAAATATTGCTCACTTAAAGTTATAAATTCAAATAAAGTACAAATAAAATATTACTTCAGTTTGCTTAAATGTAGCTTGAAACTTAACATAAGAGTTTGACACAATGGAAAGAAAAAAATCAATATTTTGTCATTTAATATAGTAAAACTTGTATTTGATTCAAACAATTAGGATAGTTTAACTTGACACGTGTAAAATCAGTGGTTGAAAACAAAATTAATGGATGACTGAAGTGTAACTTTATTGTCATACGACAGCTCTGGTAATGCACACTTGTCCACTTAACTTATGCTAAGAAATTACCTTAGAGATTCTTACCAGAGACGACGATCTCAACAGCATGCTGGTGCCCCATAGGGGTGACGCATGTAAACATTCCAGAGTCTTCAGTCTTGGCGTGATAGATAGTAAGCCTGTATTCTAACTGTGAATCTCTACCCGGTTCGCTCGTCCAACCTATTGGGAAAACAAAGGTTTTACTTTTGATCGAAGTTATTCTAAACAGATCAGAAATGTCAGATTTATATCATTTGTATTATTGGTACGTAAAAGGAAATTGAAATGGGATTGATTGGTTACGATATATTGACTATTAGTAGAAACTTTTGAATAACTACCAATTTAAAATGGAATTTTTAATAATCACAATTTAACGAGAGAAAATTATAAAAATAATTATTAAAATTTATTTATAACATATAAAAAAAACTAAGAAATAATCCCCCACCTTTTGTAACGTTTTTATTTTATTATTTTTATTTTATGAATAAAATAATAACAAAATTTGAAAAATCAATGCGTGCTTAATCAATCTGATAGATTCGAATTTATTCTGAGATATCAAAGTTTTCTTCCTTTCTTATCCATTTCTTTGCAATTTCATTAAAAGAAATACATTCTAAACAAAATAAAAATTATAGTATTGAACAAAAATTAAAAAAAAAAACTAATACATAAATTACTGAGAATATTTTTGACGAGATCTATCTTAACTGGAATATTACGCAAGCAGTTTTAAAATAAAAATTGCAATGATTTCATAAAATGCATCATAACAAAAGAATTACAATTTAAAAGACTTCATCAGTATTTTTCTCTTTCACTTTCCCTTATCAATTTTTAAAAATTATTTTGAGAAATCTTTTTATTCTTGTCTGAATTGCATTTTTCTCGTTCATTTTATTTTTTGAATACTGTTAAAAATTGCTTAATTTCAAAGATTTATTTATTTTGCATCGATATTACTCGATAAAATATAAAAAAAATGATGATTGTTATTAAATAACAAATATTTCCACCATTTCAAAAAATGTTTTTAATTGCTCGTGTAGCCCACGTCTATAGGCTGATTCCTAAAATACGATGGTACACAAAAAGACATCCTCTCCGCTAGTTCTTGCAATTAACGATAACTATTTCCCGAATAACACCTAACGTACATATAACAATGTGTAACTCAAATAATATTTCTTTGTTAATACACTAATTATCCTTAACTACAATATTTTTCGAAATTCTAAATATATAATTACTAAATAAATCACAAATAAATGAGCTAGATTACTGTGTCTAAGTAATTTATCACTCTCCAGAAACGGACAATACGTAATCAAAGTTTGTTAATGATGATGACTTGAATTTTTCGCAACAGTTAGAGTCATCAATTACAATTTCAGGATTCTCTAAAAAACGGACGGTAAATATTCTTCACTGAAAGTTGAATTTAGCATTGACAAGATAAATTTGTCGTGCCAATCATTTGCTAATTTACTTTAATTTTCTACAATAACAAATAATTATGATTAAATATTATACCAGATCGACTCATTCAAGTATAGCCAACATTTGTTCTTTCGTCGAAACAAACGGTCAACGTGGTTTATAAAGAAACAATGTTACTTGAAATTTTTCATATAGGCCGTTGGGTACAGTATGAACTCATTGCGAACAATAATTAGATAAAAAAAATTTCACCCATTAGATCATTTTGCTTGAATATGAAAATGCTGACAGATTCCATTTTATTACATAATAGTTGTAGCGAGTGACCAATGGAAAATTGAAACCACTGTAATAAATATAAATAACTAATTTTGCTACTTCTGCTGAAAGAAAAATGTAGCAGTTTTGGCTCTGTCCATTACAGATATTAAGAAAATTATATGTATGTCGTTAATAGTTGTTGGAAAGAAAAGTATGATATTCAAATGCATAAATCATAAAAAGCACATTTAGAATATAATTAGAAGACTCAGATTCAAAAAATGGATATATTTTAAATTAAAATACTTCGTTGCTCTTTCAGGTTATACATATACACTAAATATATGTCATTTTTAAAAATGTAAGTACAAACTACAAATTTTAACAAATAAAAACCAAAATAAAAGTGAAATTAAGTTATTAAATTGCAATTATAACAAAACTCTAAACTAAACATATAGTAAAAAACAAACAATAAAGTTAAAAATAGTTTACTTATTAATTAAGCAACGAAGTATTTTAATTTAAAAATAATTGCTGAAAATATAATACTTTATACTATTCAAGAATGTATAGTTTAGGTTTTATTAACGTCGTGCTAGAAGCAACACGAGGGCTATTGGCGACGGACCTCGTAATTTTGAACCTCGGTCAAGTGACGAGGACGACACCTGAGCTGGCACCCCATCTCTCCCTTTACACCCCACACCAAGGGAGGACTTTGGACCCCAACAGATTTAACGCGGATCAGCCCGGCTACACGGCGGGTCTTTAGCGGCCAAGGCTTGAACCGGCTACTGAACGAAAATCGCAGCTACGAATCTGAAACCATGACCACTAGGCTACCGCGGCCACACAAGTGCGTATATTAAACATATAAACAGTTAAAATTTAAGAATATGAAACCAGTGAATTAAAAAATAATAACAAATTTCGAATTATCAAAAGCTACGTATATAAACGAAGCATACCTCAAGATAAAAGAAATAAGAAATCAAATTCATATATATATATATATAAATTGACTTTATGTTAACTGGTTTCGAATAACACTACTTCAGAAAATAGATGTCTTTTTCGAACTAATGTATTAGAGAATGAATCAGTGGAATAAATTGATTACAATTATTTTTGCAACCGAAACTCTAAGTATTTAAAACATACACACAGGATATTTTACAAACGATGCATTATCTTTGATATAATCTTAGATAATTATTATTAAGAAACAATAGTGATGTTGAAATAAAATTTATTTTGCATATTAATCGTTTTTAATGCTCGTAAATTATAGCTAATAACATTGATTTGTTAAGGTTTCAGGAAGTCGTAGTTTGAAGCTGCCAGTAGTATAAAAGAGATTAAGTTGAAATTCTTCTGAGTTTTTCAACGATTCCTTCGAAATGTCAAAAAAGACTGAAAGAAATACTTAATTCTGAATGGTGGCTAATATATACAGTGGCACAAACAATTGAGGATACACCTTACTTTTACTTGATAAATCCAACTTTCAATAAAAATAACACCTTAACCAGAAGTGCAAACGAATTTTTATTCTTAGACATAACAAAAGGTTTAATTAACAGTAAAAATAAAGAAAAATCAACGACAAAATTCTAAAATAAAACTTTTTAGAGGCATTTCAAATGAACATAAGCAGATTTTTACCTCAAAAAATTGAGGATACACAAATGAAATTTTTGTTTAACTACCACTTGATTTCTTTTTGCTTGCTACTAACCATCTAAGTTTGGGAAATTTTATCCTAAACTTTTTCAACTGTTATTTCTGTCTTTCGAAGTTGGTTATGAGAATATAAAGCTGTAATTTTTTAAATGGAAAATGGCTCCTCGGAAAGAGACTAGTATTGATGTAAGAAAATTTATATTAAGGTTATTTAAGAAGAGAAAATCTTATCGTGAAATAGCTGAAATTGTCGGTAGAAGTCACTCATGTGTCCAGAAAATCAATGGGAAATTTAAACGCGATGGATTAATTCAAAATAAGAGTGGAAGAGGAAGGAAAAGTATTCTGAGTGATGTAGCTAAAAGGAAAATTTTAAAAGATATCAAGATTAATCCTAAACTGAGTGCAGTCAAACTAGCTGCAGAAACTTCTCGAATAATCTGCAGAAGTGTAAGTGCTGAAACTGTGAGAAATGTGATTAGACATGCTGGATATAGCAGTCGAGTAGCTAGAAAGAAACCTTTCATAAGCTTACAAAATCAGAAAAAGCGTTTGGAGTTTGCAAAAACTCATCAGTTGAAGACAGAAAACTTTTGGAAGAAAGTTATATTTAGTGATGAAAGTAAATTCAACATTTTTGGAAGCGATGGTCGTCATACCGGTTGGAGAAAGCCGAACACCGCTTTGGATCCAAAAAATTTACGTCCTACAGATAAACATGGTGGTGGCTCCGTCATGGTTTGGGGTTGTATGGCTGCAAATGGGGTAGGAAATTTAGTTTTTATAGATGGTATAATGGATCATAAGCTTTATATAGACATACTCCGCAACAATCTTAAAGAAAGTGCACAAAAATTGGGTTTAGATGGAAATTTTATATTTCAGCCCGACAACGACCCCAAACACACGGCACGTAATGTCAAAATGTGGTGTCTTTTTTATTGTAAACAGCAATTGCACACACCGCCACAGTCCCCTGACATCACTGTCATAGAAAGTTTGTGGGCCACACTAGAAACAGCGGTCCAAAAACACCAGATTAGAAACAAAGCCCATTTAAAGCAAGTGTTACAAGAAGAAGGGGATAAAATATCTCCAGATACCACTAAAAAATTGGTCGAATCGGTACCAAGACGTTTGGAGGACATTATAAAAGCCAAAGGACATGCTACAAAATACTGATACTGTCTATGCATGTAATATATCGAAAAAATTTCATTGGTGTATCCTTAATTTTTTGAGGTAAAGATCTGCCTATGTTTACTTCAAATATTTGTGAAACTTTTAATTTTAGATATTTTTTTGTTGACTTTCGTTATTTTTACTGTAAATTAACCCTTTTATTACGTGTAAAAGTAAAAATACGTCTTCTATTCTAGTTAATGTGTTATTTTCATTAAAAGTTGGATTTATCAAGTGAAAGTAAGGTGTATCCTCAATTGTTTGAGCCACTGTATATGTTACAAATTCTTAATAAAAAAATTAAACTTCTATCTCGATTATTTATTAGCAAAAATTAAAACTTTACATTATTACGGGTAATTTCAATCTACATCTTCCTGATTTTAAACACATGACCATTAATAACTAAAATTCACCTTATGTACATAAAAACCAATCAGCATGCAGAATAAATTTTTTCCAGCTATTTCGGAGTTTTCTTTGCAATAATTAAATTTGTACGATGTTGAATCATATGTGCATTATTGCATAGACCCTCGCAACGATATCTTCAGGAATATTACTGTAAGTTTCCAAATAACCTTGTCTGAAATATTCTCAGTAAACGCATGCAGACACACCAGAATAGCACTGATCTCTCTACACTTTAAAGGTAGAATCTATTGCACAGAAATGTGAATAATTGAAATAAATAGTTAGCTACCAAGAATAGCTTTGCTGTAAATCTACAATACGCTTCAATTCTGATTTTCTTAATTTATTACGCGTCGTTAATTTTTTTTCCAGCAAATATGTGTCACACTCTTTTATCTTACATCAGGTTTTCCTAGATGAGCTTCAGAATAATGTTATTCTTTTTATTTGAAAATATTATTAAAAATACCTTAATATAGACATGTTGCACCATAATTATTACTGTGATTTATTATTCTTAACAAACACTGCAAGAAGTATCCTTAAATTAATCATTACGTTTCAAAATTGCATTTTTATTTACATATCGGACTTCGTAAAATAATTATATTTTATATTTACCTTCTGGATACTTTCTGTTCTTGTGACTGACTTCCCAGTGCGGCGTTCCATACTTCCGTATCCATAGGCATTCGAGATGCAGGACCGTACCCGGGTACACAACTAGCTTTCCATCGTTGCTTTGAGCAATCTGGCCTACCTGGTGCCGGAAGAGGATTGTGGGTGCTTTTTCTACTGTAAAGAAACACCAACAGAAAGAGCAGGGGAAAACCGCATTAGAGTTGAACATGAAGCAATAATGGACAGGATACAAATTAATGTGATAATTACATTTATGTTTCAGTTAATGCACTATAAGTGTTGAATAGTTTACGCGTCATTTCAAATGTTCAATATGTTAAATTCGGAAATTTCAAATGTCGGTTTATTATTAAAATTTAACTGTTCTAATACATATATATGTATGTAAATAATAATATTATATCACTTTATTGGACAAGACAGTGGGTTTCAATAGTATTGACTGACCCAACAGAGAGAGCAGGAGATCTAAGGTAAATTTAGGGGATATGCAGGATCTATTGCTGCCAACTGAATATTACTCACAAGAACGAGCTGAAACTCATGAGGAATACTAAAAAATACTAAATGCATCTTTTAACAAACAGTTAAATGTCTTTTAAGTAAGATCAGACCATAATAAAAGTAAGTATTCATACACATTACTCTTGTTCATACTACATTTTTTCTTGTGCAGGCCAGAAAAAATGTTAATCTTACGGATCTGCCTACTTTACTTCTTAAAATTATGTTATTGTGTAATATATTGTAATATGTTAGTATCTTTTAGTAAAACTGTGACATTGGGCTATTCGCGGTTTTTCTTCACTAACCTTGGGGACTTTCAATTGAGATTTATTGCTTTCACTAAACAACCTTTGCCCAACCAAAACTGAAACGTGATACGTAAAGTTAGTATGTAAAGCAGTTAGGAATGAAGTGAAGTGTTAGGTTTGGAAATATATAAACTACATCTGAAGGAGGATCAGGGAGGCGTTGTAGGTGAAATGAGGTGAAGCTGAAGTGCTAGATAGGAGAAAGGAGGAATTAAAGTCTATTGTTGAAGGTTCGAGTAAGGATTACTCGAGAAAGATTTGGCCGAGTGTTTTCAGCAGTTGTTCCAGAATCTGAGTTGCAGTCGAGGAAAGACTGTTGGTAAGAGTCTGTTAGATTACTATTGGTGGGTTGAACTAAAATATTTGAAAGCTTACCCTGGAGAGCGTAATCATCTGTGTCATATTAAATATATACTAATAAATTGTGAAAGTTGTTTTGGTGTTTTTGTAATTATTTGTGTCGTAGTATTTAATATTTGAATTTAGTGATGGCACAAGAGGACGCCCGGATCGGGCGGGCGTCACAAAACGATTTTAAAAACATGTTCTTTTTCCTCAGTATGTGTTATATTATACTTAATCAAAGAAGGGAACCATGAGTCTCTGTATCAAAAGTGAGCAATGACCCAAAATAGTTTCCAGTTTTCAATAATATTGAATGCATTTATGGTTATAAGAAAAGAAAGCAGTGTTTTCTCTTCCAGAAATGGGGTGTTCAGTATTTTATTTCGAAAAGAAAGTAGTATATATATATATATATACTCATGGAAAAAAAATTAACAAGATTGGAGGATTTAATACCCTATTGAACCCCTTGAAGCGCGAATGCACAATGCGATACGATCGGGCTTTGAGGCATACAAGTTCTGTATGATATCTTGAGATATTTCGTTCCATATTTGCTGTAACCTTGCCTCTAGTTCATTCAAGCTCGTGGTATGCCCAACTCGCCGTCCCAAATCTTATCCTCGATTGGAGACAAATCTGAGGTTCAGCGAGGCAAAGGAAGGGTATTAACAGTGCGGAGACAGTCTTGCGACACCCTTGTCGTGTGAGGCCATGTATTGTCTTGTTGAAAAATAGCTCCTGGGAGCTGTTGCATGAGTGGCAACACATGTGGTTGCAGGATGTCATGAACATACCGCTGGGCTGTCATGGTGACACGGATCAATACTAGAGGTGACCGTCGTGTATTGTAGGCAATGGCACCCCATACCATCACTCCAGCTGTGGGAGCGGTGTGTCGCTGTAAAACAAAGGCAGGATTGAGGAGTTCACCACGGGGTCTCTACACACGAACACGATTGTTATCACTGCTGAGATTGAATCTGGATTTGTCGCTAAAGACGACTTGGTTCTATTCCACTGCAGTCCAGTTTCCTCGTGCGCTGCACCACTCCAAATGGAAGCGTCGATGGGTAGGCGTCAAGGGCAGCACACGTAATGGGCGCCACGATCCCAAATGTCCTTCAGCCAGGCGCCTTCGTGTGGTTCGAGAAGACACAGGGGCCCCTAATGAAGGTTCTACCTGTTCCTGGAAGGCGGACGATGAAGCAGATGGATGCACGCGTGCATTTCTCACGATGAGGTGGTCTTTTCGACGACTGGTCCCTCGAGGGTGTCCTGAGTTTCGTGTAAATGACATCTCTCGGATCCACTTGTCCCAACACCTCCTCACAACACAATTAGAGTGACCTAATTGACGAGCTACTCGCCTAGCTCACAACCGAGCTTCGATCATGCCGATGATTCCTCTCAGACTGCGACAGCTGCTCATATTGTCTTCGAAAACGGCGTAATGGCATGTGTACCTTAGCTCTTCCTTTGTACACGATTCAGCACACTCAAACAAGCCTTGGTTACCTTTTTTTATACTCCACGGAGAACGACGTTAAACGCCCTCTACCAACTATACGTAATGCGCAATCACGCTGCATTTCTATTGATTTGCATATCTCCCCGACATGTACCTTCATACCAAGCTTCGTTACAATTCCGCAATTTTTTCTTCGTGCACTAATTTTCTTGTCCACGGGTGTATATAGGCTAGAAAAATATCCTGTAACTGATATAGATTTTATTTTTCGTATTTTATTAGCATTGTATATTTAGCATATACTTTATCTGAACTGGACAATCTTGAATGGAGATAATTGGCTTAAAAATAAATGCATGGAAAATTTCTACTGAAACGTTTTAATACACAAGTAAAATATTTTAAATTAAGATGTTTCACATTTCATATTTATATGTCAGTATACCAAGAATTACCATGGGGATCATAACTGATCCGAACAAGATAATTTACTTTTCTTTAGTTCAGCTAGGATTTAAACTCTATATTTTTCAGTCACAAAAGAATTGTATAAGAAGATGCGTTGCACCTGCTTTTTGCAAAAGGGTGAGAATAAGAAGAGAGTGTGTCCATACATCTTGCATGTACCTGTTAAGCTGATGCGTGAGCTTTTGAGATTTAAAGCTATTGTATCTATTTATTGGAATGTTATAGAATGTTCTTATCTCTGTTATAGGCTGGAAACTAATTAAAAAGAACATTTTCCTGTTGTAAACTGAGCAGAATTTAAATAAATTAATGGCATTCCAGTTTTGCACTCGTTTTGTGAGACACTTAGCAGATGAGGTCTTTCGAAATAAGAAGTCTTGAAATTGCTAAATGAACTTTCAGAAAATGATTCTTGTGACGAAAATATATCTGATGAAGATAATGAAAATTTTGTTATACGGCTTTACGGAAGAAATATTGTGGAAAATGTTCGTATAATTTCATTATTTGTATCCAGTTCAAGTGCCATTGAGCTGAGGAAAAATATTCCAAGTAAATGCAGATCAGGAATTCATAAAACAAAAATAATTGTAAAAATATAAAAAAAATAAAAAATAAAGAAAAACAATCACCCCTTCAAACTAACTTGGAAGTAGCGAAATATGGAAAAATGTAGAGAATACAGCAGCTCTTTTCGTCAAAGACTCGCCGTAGAGTTTTGCAATATATGCCAAACAAACCTGCCACATTTGCCATCAAATTTTAGTTGACTGTACATGTGATCTGAAGATACATAATCAGCGTATTTCTATATTTAGGAAATGATCATTTCAAATCAAGTGATCTAAGTGTTGGTGAAAATGCTGCTCTTAGATTAGTACAACCTTTTCTCAAAATATTACAAAATTTAACAAGTGATAGCTTTTTAACATCTTTAAAACTTATAGAAAGCCTAAAAGAAAATAGTTTGAGCTATGTCAGAACAATAAATAGAGCAAAAAGGGAAGTTCCAAAATCCTTGAACAAAACAAAAAATGAATTACATTCTACAACCTTCATGACATATAATAACACCATTCTTGTTTTTTACCAATATAAGAAAACACAAAAATATATTTCTTCTTAACACATCGCGTTCTTGAATAGAAATTACTCAAAATGAGAAGAAAACTCATTAAATAATAAATTTCTACAATTCCACAAAATTTAGAGTCGATGTTTTGGATCAGATGGCAAGAAAAATATTGTGTTAAATCTGCTGCAAGGCGTTAGCCTATGCATGTTTTTGTTAATATTTCAGATCTAACGACGATTAATGTATGGTTTATTTTTAAAGAGACAATAAGTTCTAATCTTAGCAGAAGAAAATAAATATTTCAAAATTAGCAACGGAGAAATATGTTGGAAAAGAAGCAGAAATTATCCTTACACATACTGCAACAGAAATTTCAAACAAGCGATAGAAAGCAATAAATAAATCCCAGATAAAGTAATCGAAAGACAATAAAACTAATATTGTGTTAAAATGTTCAAAATTTATATGTGGAAAATGCACAGCAAAAAGAGAAATGGAGACAATAGTGTTCTGTGAGGAATGTTTAGAGAAAAGTTAGTATAATGTAAGTAAAATGTCATACATACTTTATTTTTATTGTGATTTAATATTTTATTAATTTGTAAGAACATTAGGAAGCTTAAATTAATTAAAATATATATTATTTAAAAGATATTTTTACATTTCATTTTATACAACCTGCTAAAATTTTGAAGTGTGCATTCTGCAATTAGATATTAAAATTTTTCTTGAAGATATTTTCCTATTAACTGAATTTCATAATATGTAATATTTTAGAAACTAAATTTAATAAACTATTAATTAAAAATCATTACATTAATTATGAAACAATTTATTTTCCGTCTGTATTACCATAAAATCTAAGAATAACATAACTGAAGACAATGAGTCAGTTATGACCCACCTCAGTAGTTTTAGGAAATACGGCAATTCTATTGTTATTTATTATCTGAATATATTTAAATACATTTGAATTATGAATAAACAATGGTACAACTTTTATAGCATTTTATTAATAAAATGTCTCAGTTTTACGTCTTCATGTCATGAATATGTATATTAATTATTGATCGTTTATTAGGGTCTATCGTTTCATCAAGCTCATCTACACAATTCATTCGTTGTCTGAGCAACACAAATTTCAACGAGAGAACAAGCGAAACGGAATGCCTTACGAGCATAGTCGTACTCCTGCGAAAGGCCCAAGCAGAGCGGTTCTGTGCCCGTCCACTGACCACCGACGCATCTTCTCCTGGCGCTCCCTTCGAAACTGTACTTGCCAATGTCCACGCATCTGTGCACCACCTCGGTACCGGCAGGGAACTTGGCCGAGTCCACCTTCACCTTCTTGTCGTTGACGAAAGCTACGACATCTGGATTAGGGCGCCGGAAGATGCACGACTTGTTTCGATTGTGATCAACAGGACCTGGATGGATCCTTGGCTCTGAAAGACCAATTTGAAATTCTATTGATTAGCAAAAGAGTAATAATCAGATAAACCACAAATTATCTCTGTCAATGGTTGTAATTCAAAACCCATAGTTAAACTCTGATATCAGAGTAGCTTGTTAGTTGAGTTTATAGGTAGGCAAGTTATGGTATTGAGACCTGATTCTGTCAAAAATTATTATCTAGAATAAAAGGAATAATATATACAATCAGTTTCTAACTTCATTTCATTATCCTCACATATATTACTTTGGAGAGTTATATATCAATTGAAATAACTAATCCCACGAGTGATAAAAAGCGAACCCGAAAAAACATGGCCATCAAAGTATTAATCCAGAATTCCATAATTAAAGGGTATCCAGTTTTAGTAATTTTACATCCTTCAATATTCTTATTCAATTAACATGTATCTAAAAACTATACAACTATACAATATTCATATTTTCAGTGTCTTGTCTTAAATAATTTTTTTTTTTCAAAAATTTCTTTACATTTTCTCTTTCTTTAAAGGTGTTTATGTCACAGTAATTCCTCCTACTCATTTTTATGGTAGGAGGAATATAATATATTAAGAACACTTACAAGGTATATGATCTGAAAAAAAAATATGAAATTAGCCGCTGTGTTAGTGTCTTCTTGTGTCTTGGTACTAAAGGCCTTATGGCAAGTCATTGAAACAAATAATCATCTGTACATTGGACTTGCTTGTTGACTTCAATTCTTCTGTAAGCTGTAGATAATATAGATGACCAAAGATATTAAATATATGAGTCATCCGGAAAGTTATTTTTAATATTTGAAAACGTTCAGACTTGAATCACGATGGAATATTTAATGCAAATCTATATAATTTCCCATGAATTAAATGTATGATAGATAAGCTTAGTTCTAATTGTAATATTCCGGTAAAGCAATGATTTTGTTTCTATATCTTATCATTTGTTATGAGTTTCAAAAAAATATGAAAGTACATTAAAATATTTAAATTTTGAAGTACTCTGAAATTTTTAAAACTTTTCAATACTGAGGTCTTAAACTTGATTTACGCAACAGTAACGTGAAATATTTTTTCAATCATTTTTATATTAAAATAACTCTATCTCTTTTTTTAAGAAAAAAAAAACTGAAAACTCATTATTTCATTTCATTTTAGAAATGTATTAAATTAAAAGGAAAAACCAAAAAATAATATAAGGTATTAGAATTCTTATAAGAATTCAAAAATAAATTATTTGCCCATTAAGATTTAAGCTTCAGCTCATAGACGGAAAGATTGTAACTAACAAAGCTCAAGATTTTCAAATATAGATTAAGAATGATGGTAAAAAACAAAATAAGAAATAAAAAGCAAATGTGATAAGACATAGATCATTAACCCTAAAAAATTTAAAATATTATAGGAAAAGAAAGAAAATGATGTATATGAAACTTCGTCAAATGCAAAATATAATTAAAAAATATTATAAATGAAAATATTTAATATTTGTTGCAAATGAGCATTTATTATTAAGAAATGCGTAAAAATGAACACATGATTTGCAATAAAACAGGTTTTGATGACTCAGATGATTTAATGCTTTCAGAATAACAAGCTGTGAACTAAATTATGTTTGTGAAAAGATAAACTAATAGATAATAGCATTCTATAAGGTTTCAATGTGACACCAAAGTTACATTGTCGTCTCATCACATAGGATAATAGTCAAGATCAATAATAATAATATACACATGCTTTTTTGCATCCAATGCTCTGAGCATTTCAAAGCTCCACAACGTTAAGAAAGACAAGACATAAAATATGATGGCATAATGCTACGTCGTTTCTGGAAATTAAAACAATAAATATAAGAAAAATTCTACTGCATAATCATCATTTTAAAAGTAACAAAAAGGTAAAAAATACCAATAAATATGCAAGCTTTGCTGTATTTTTGAACGCGGTATGATGCTATAAAATTGATGAATTTCAATATTTGATGTTCAATTTCTGTATATATTATTTTGAAACATTTTAAGGCATCTTTG
>BMAW01109503.1:0-15066 GCA_019974015.1 Nephila pilipes | reverse complement strand
TGGACAAGAGTCCGGGTAACATTTTTCAATCCATTGTTTCGCTTGCACGGTGTTTTTACCCATTAAAAAACAATGTTTTATCAGAACACGAAACTCGGTTTTTTCCATTTTTTAAACAAACTACAAAACGACTTTACTCCAACCTCGATAACTCAGCTGTTTCTGGTCCGATCGACTTAAAATTTTGACACGTTTCAAGCAAAGGTTAGTACTCTAGAAAGACCTGTTTACTGGTTTACAACGAGCGCCATCTCTGGGTTAGTCTCGGAACTTATTGATCCAAGTGTTATTTGAAGCGAAAGATAATTTTTTTTATAAACATGGTATTGAAAAATTAGAAAAGCGTTGGAACGATTGTATCACCCTAAAAGGTGCTTATGTTGATGAATAAAAAAAAAATTTTGCAAAAAAAATGTTGTTTTCAATGTTAGTCTCGGGACTTATTGATCCATGTGTTAATATAAAGTGTCAGTTAAAATTTAAATCAGGATAAAAATTTCTATTGCAAAGTTTTACAAAGAACATATTTAGCCACCTAAATAGCGCTTTTCTTAGAATTATTATTACATTACTCATTTAAATAAAATAATTCAAAATAAACGGTGAAATTTAGAGTAATGGACAATAGTAAACGTTTCCGATATTAAAATTAAAAGAAACCTTACATTTTTAATTTGCATATGTTTAAGATAAATGTAATTAAAATTAAAACTAACAATAAATATTAAAAAATTATACATATATTAGCTACATGCATTTAAAATTAAAACAAGCGAAAAATGATTGAATTAAATGTATTTAAGATAAATATAATTAAAAATGAAGCAAGGAATAAGAAATTGAAAAGTGATCTGGTACGCCAAAATGCTTTTTCTAAAACAATAGTCCCTTAGATGGCTAATAAAAATTTATCAGCGCTGTGCGTGCCCTCTAAAAGACAACAAGCACAAGTTCAGGGGGGATAACCTAAGCTATTGCTAAAAAATCTAACAAAACAAAGACTGAAGGAGAGTTTTCACAGGCATCTAAGATAGAAATGGCTGAAGACTGTAGATTACAGATTGGTGTTGTTAATACACTTGAGACTTGCAAAGAATAAATGATGTATATCTTTAGCATGAAATGAAAGTACACGATAAGTTACAGACAATTGAGAGACGACAGTAATGATTCACTGCCTCTAGCGGTGAACTTTATCAAAGAATCTAAGTTTACTGAGAAAGGTTTGCAAAAGAAACAATACAGCAAAGAGTTACCCGCATTGTAAGAAGAACAGAGCCCTCAGCGTACAACCCATAAATACTTCAGAATAAGAAGGGATGACCTTTTGTTCTTTAACATGTTATGGACAAATGTGTCAAAAAAATATTTGACACATTTGCCCATCACATGTTAAATTCGAATGTTCGAAAGGGTTGTTTCGAATGCTGACAGTTAACGTGGATGGCTGGTTTTTGAACACTTATGGATCTACATTTATTCTTAATTTTACTTCTAGTAGCCTTATAATCTATTTTAACTTAATTTCTTAAATATATGTATTTCTAAAAATATTTTTAAAAGAATGCAGTATGGGGACCTTCGATTCCAAAAAACTTGTTTACTTTAAGGAGCTCCCTTCTGATGGATCGTAGTTACGTTCAGAAATAAGTGAGGAATAAAATATCTCTACAGTATAATGCAATAAAAATGTATCTTATTCTAAATAAAACTACATATGTATTTTTACTAAATTTGGTTTATTAAGTTTAAGATGTAGTTATATCATTAAATTATGAAAATTATATATGTATAAAAAATTTACATTTAAATTAATTAACATATTTTCGCACAAATTATCACTCATAGAAATAAAAATTCTTCATAAAGTTCTCATTTTTTTTAAAAAAAGTGTTTTGTGATTTTAATATTTACAAAATTAACTAAAACAATATACAATGATTATTATGAAGACAAAAATCAGATATGATTTCAGTATATTACAATACTTAATCCTATTGGAATATAATACAGAGTTTAAAAGAAGAACAAAACTTTTGTGTTTGTATATATATATATATATATATATATATATATATATATATATATATATTAATACAACTTAAAGGTTCACTGAATGAAGTATGATTTTGTAAAAGTCATATTTATTACAAAATCATACATAAAATGATTTTAGGTATGATTCTGCTCTTAACTCATACCTAATTTTTATAGTGTTTTACGGGCAAGTGTTATAAATGTATTCTAACCATTAGTTACTGTTTAAAATTTAATAAAACTTCATAAAAATTTAGGGTTAAAAGTTTTTAAGTAATTTAACATTATTAATATTAACAACAATTTTGATAAAATTTAATAATATTATGAGACATTTCTTTTTGACTGTTGCTCAGAACTCTTAAAGAGTTATTCTCAAACTGCCTAATAGTTAAATTAATGTAGAATTTTAAGCATTTAACAAAATAATTATTAGGTATTTTATCTACATAAATAATAATAAGTCTTTTGCGGGTGTTAGTAACAGCAGCTGTTCAGTGATGTACTATTTGTATAATTATTCAAGCATATGTTCTTTTTTTTTAAAAAAAATCTAACTATATAATATATATTAAAAAGAAAACGACTCATTTCTTATTACGTTTAAAAAACTTTTTAGTGTAGATAATTTTAATAAGGTTTTTTATTTATAAGGAGATAATTAAAATTAATTTACTTATGACTTTAATTAATATTACTTCCAAAGTAAAGGCGTTTTTTTTTCCGAACAATATTAATTATCGCAATAAATCAAGTCCCTCATTGTTACATCTACTTGTTTAAAAACATTTGATATAATCTTATCTTGGTTACATTAATTTGCTTCATACTATTGCTGAAGATTACTGAACTATGACAATGTTAATTGACCTAAAACACACATTGGTATTCGATTTTTTCCCCTTAAAACAATTTCTTCTTCCCCGTCTGCCTTAAATCTTTTGTTTTCCCTCTTCATATTCAGTTTTTCTCAGACATCATGTTTATTTCCTAAGGACAAAACATATAGTTTCTTTTTTAACTCAAGATATATTTAAAGAAGACTATTAAGCCTCACGCTTAGCAATCGACGCCATCTCCTAAGGAAAAACGGTATAAGGACAAATCAGAATGAAAAATTATCATAAATAAAGGTTGAAATGTGTTTTAGCCTCCGCTCTTGACGAAAGATATATTTGTGGCGAAAGTGAAAGTGTTCGGTAAATTTTCTGGTTAAATATTGCCACTATACACGGTAACTCTAAAATTTCCCCTTTAAAACTCACCAATATGATGATTTCCAAACTATCTCAAAGAGTGTGATCATTCATCAAGTAACCATCTAAATAAAAGGCTCTTTCAAAAATTTTTTCCTGAAATGTGGCTTCCAAAGATAGGTTTAGCTGGCCACCCTTAATATATATTTATATGCATTTATAAATTATATTCTCAGACACAATAAACAAAGTAAACTATTCTCTTACATAAATTTGTTAAGCTCTCAGCCAATACAAAATAATCTTCCATTTCGGAAATTTTTCTGACATAATATAAATCTTTCCACATAGAAATTTATTAAAAAAGAAAAAGCTAAACTATGCTACTATACTATTTGTCTTAGCTTAAAACAAATCATTGTCTCTTCTCTGATTTATTTTCCTTTTTCCAAATTTCAACTGTATAATAAATTCTGCTAAAGGATAAAACAGCGAAAATTTTTCCATATTCTTTAAAAAATAATTATTTACCCAAAATACTATTGAAGTAATTTTTATTCCTTTTCTTTCGATAATAGAGTTTTCCCCTTTACTTTTCGTTTTATGTACATAAACAGCGTACACTTAAAATATGAAAGTAAAGAAGAAATGAAGTAAAAAAATAATGTAACTAATATTTTTCAACTGTGTTTTAAATTTTTCTGCTATTATCAGATAAGCAACAGGCAATTTAGAGCACGTTAAAGAGAAAGTATAGGATGTAAAATAAACTGGTTTCGGTAAAATTCGCTTTTAACAACAAATATAATATTGGAAAGCTTAGATGTGAAATAAATTAATATATTTAAGTTTAATGAAATTTAATTCCTTGAAGGTGTAATATGTACTCAAAAATAAACTGAAAACTTTTAGAAAAAAAGTAAAAGCGTATCTTGGTAAAGCGTTTTATGAATCAGCAACACATATTGGAAAGACAGCATTGATGTTCGTGATACTGGTAGTATTGAATGCATGAAGGCCATTAATTCTTTTAAAAATCAAAAGCTCCAATATCTTATAATCAACACACATGCCATATTTGTAGAAATAGCAACAAAACATCATCGATTCTTTGGTCAGCTTCAACAACAAAAAATAATAAAAAAATCAATAAAGAAAGGCTATTTGGTTTTGTTTTGAAGATTGCGCGTATTATTCGCTGAATGAATATCTCCAAAAAATCATTCATAATTTTCAAATCCATGTGTAATAAGTTTTATTGTTCGGAAGGTGAAAACAGTATTATAGATATTCAAAAAGCTCAATACTTTCAATTTGTTACATTTTGAACACTGAAACAATTTTATTTCCCATATCTGTACATTTAATTTATGCTATGAATTGTACTATGCGTATTTGTCCTCAAACTTCTATTTCTTACTAACGTATACTTATAAAACTAATTTATTGAAGCGAAGTATGATCATCAATTTTGGAAATATCTTAAATTATTCTTATTTTACAAAACTATCGAATCATTCCTTTTAACGATATAGTATGAGAATACTTCAAACAGAAGTTAAGTATACATACATTTGGCTCAAGATAATAACGAAGCTTAATTATGCATTCATGTGGCAGGTAACTGATTCCTCTTCTCTGCAACAAATGACAAACAATCACTTATCTTTAAATAACTAGTTACAATGATTTAGCTTACACCCTTTCTCGTGTGCGGGCCAATTCACATTCATCTATAACCCTGCAGCTGAGATATACAAATTGATCTTCTGATAACATTAAGATTCTCGATTCACTTTCGGATTCCTTATATTCTATCGAGGGAACAAAGTGTCTCATTAGTAGACAATTTCTAAAATGGTAATTAATCGAGCAATATTCTGACCTGTTCTTGGTTCTGTGATTAATAACAATGAAATATTTTCATCGCGCATCATTTTACATTGACTGTCGCTTATCCATCTGCATCGAATGTAATTGCTTACCCTCGACATTTGAGCCATTTGACCTGCATTGGAACTATGATGGAATACACATGAATAGTGTCAGCGATCGGTGGTCATTATAATGATCATTAACCTAAATAAGTCCTGTATTAATGGGGAGAAATGCTGGAATATCTCTCATCTTAGAATTTAATGTGAGCTTTCAATTGCTGATTTATGTCATGAATAACTGTTTTTTAGGTTTTAAAAATGGATCATGACGAGAATTTGCATTTAAATAGTTAGTTTAATGAACCAGCTTTGTTATTAGTATGCATGCCATTATATAATAGTATAAGTAGACAGAGTCGTATAAATAACATGCAGTATTACTAAATATACTTTTAGCACTGCTCAGTAAATACGTAAGTTATTTTCAGCAACAAAATGGAAATGCAGAATAATTTGTTAGGAAATCCAGCGAGAATTTTATATACTTTGATTTCGGTTAGTTAATCCTATCAGTTAATAGTTAAACCTCAATTACCCCAATCATGTTGTTTTTTATTAATAAAAATGAAATAAATCTTAACATAAAAAGTATACTCGTTTTTTCTTAATATCGGATTTGTGGATAAATTTTTTTGAATGGCTTCCCACTTATATATTGAAATAATATATGATTAGGAATAAAATTATTTTGAGAATATTTCTTTCAACTAGTATAAATTCTAAGAAGCCGTGATGAAACATTTCCTTAACATAATTTTCTGTAATAACATCTCGTTCTTGATTTAATCAAATGAAATTCTAATGTAAGTAGTATGAGTTATTCTCCTTATTAAAATAACTGACTAATTGACTGAATATTGAAGAGTTTAACTTACACAACTAGAAATAATAAATATTATTTTAAACTAATATCTTCAGTCTACATTTTAGTTAGCTTTCCTATAATACCTTTTCTTATGAGTTATGTTAATAATCTGTAACAAGTGCTTTAAAGTTCAGACATCTCTTAATACTTCGAAGATTATTAAGCGAATACAATATTTTATTACTGCTAGTATTCTGAAATCAATAATACTGAAAAAAGTTACGTAGGATAAATAAATAAATGCTTTGTTTCATTTTATATATTTATTTATAAATGTATCAAATGAAACAAACTCTAAAGTTATTGAAGAATTACAATAACACTAATTCAATTAAAATGGAATTATTCTGAATAAACTTTTTGCATTAATTTTTGAAAGCTAAATTCACATCTTTGAATGAATTGTGTAGATTGCTTGCACTTGAAGATCTCCACGATTTACATAAATTTAATACACAGCATTGTCAGCTTTTTTCTTCTGTTATTTTGTTAAATACGAAAATGCAACTGCATTCGCTTATACTTCCAAATTAACTTATAACTTCCGTAACTTCAAATACGAGAAAGTATACACACCTGATCATTATAATCACTTTTATAAGTGCAACAAATCAAATTTCCAAGCTTTATTTGCTTAAAAACAATTACAGGCTTATATTTTTTCAACACACATCTAATGCCTACTGAATGCAAAGTTCAAAATAAGTCAAAGAAATAAAAAGTCGACTATTTTACTTAGCATTTTGCAATAATCTGGAGTTTAAAAATAGCTTCTCACTGGGTAACCGAAAACAAACGTACATGATCAAAGGAATAGTTTTGATATCATACATCAAATTTCATCAAAATAGTTATCCAGAAAAAACTGTATTATAAAACAAAAAAAAAATCCTAGATTAATAGAAGTTTCTCCAAATTTCCGTCAAAATTACAGGAAATATTATGAATAATTTGAAGCTTTTGTTTGCATTAATTGCTGAAGTATTTAAATTTGAATTTAGAATTAAACAAAAAAAAAATGTTTATTACGCAATTTATTACTCAATATAATGCCTAATTTCAGCAAAATACGTCTTTTGAGTCTTGTGAAAAGACACACTTAAGGCCAATTTACTCCACATTTTGAATACAAACAATTGAATTATCACCTTAAATCTTATGATCCAATAACTATGATTCTAGACAATCCTTTCCTCGAATTCGCAACTCCGAAATATAACACGTTGACGTTGGCATAATTAATAAGTCGCTTGCAGATTTCGAAGGTTCCAATGTTAATCGAAGCTTTGTGTAATGAGAAAGCTGTCATGCATGCTGTTTAATCTTGCATGATCAACCATCGAGCTTAATAAACGAGGAAATATTTAGTTGTCTTGCAATTAACTAGCGAAATTCTAACCGATGCTTGCTCACAATGAGCAATTCGGGTATTTTCCGGCTTAATAAATTGTTTCCTTTCTCGTCTGGGATTCCAGTATTTCCGGTAGCATCGATGGAATTCCTTGGATGTTTCGAATTACCTTTCAATCGTTTCTACATATACGAATATTGGGATAAATATTGATAACTGTGCAGTATTTCTTAAGCTAATATTCTAACGCAATTATTAACTGCAAAGGAAATATTGAATAAATTTTCCATTTCTGATCCCTTAGTTACACAAATTTTCTTAAATAATTTGGGGATTGATAGAACACAATATGTCCATCTCGATTAAAATGATTTTATTTTCATTTTCAGATGACTGAATTTATTTAGTACGTATACAATAATCTTTATTGACAGGAATTATTTTATGATAAGTGCTGTATATATATATATATATATATCCTTTACAATATTGTTTAATTAAGTGTAGAAAATTGGCTTGTAAGTTAAATTGTGTTGATGTGTATATATATGGGCAAAAGAAACTTTAAGAAGTTTTTGACTCAAGTTTACATGACATTAAATTCACAATTTTAGAAAATAATTAGTTGATCTAAATGTAAATTTTTTCACTAATTTAAATATATTGAATTCGTAATTATTCACAAAACATTTGAACATTTCTTAGAAATTAAATTTAATTGGACAATAATAGGTATAAAAATGAAGATTATCATTAATATCATTATTACTCTTTTTGTTTTACTTATTATCTCCAATAAAACGAATTTTTTAGTGATTTAGTACGTTTGCATTTTTAAATTAAAATTAATATCGATTTCACTGCTTAAACATATAATAGGAAACACAGTAATATAACAATAAAAAATAATATACGTATTTCTCTAACATTTTTGCAAAGAATTTGCATCAAATTTTCAATATTATAAGTTATTCTTTTCTTTTTGCTTATAATTATTCAATGAATGCATTTTTGCTTATGTGTTTTTTAGAATATTTGAAAAAACAAAGTTGGAGGTTAATCACAGTATGACTACGTGATATGAGAATTGAAGTTAAAATGCGTAAGTGTATAACTTGCAATACATAAGTAATCAAAGATTGCATCATAGCAGTCCATCTTTATTGACGAACGTGCATTTTTAAAAGCAGAGTTTTCTTTCCCTAATGTAATGTAAGATTTCACTTAAAGAGAAACTAAATAACTTTTTTTTCATTCATTTTAGAAATGTCTTTAATTACTGAAATTGGCAACAATTTCGATTTCAAATTTTATGATTTTGTATGTATTTTTTATAATATTAGCTTGTAGGTGACATTTTTATTATATAATCTTTTTTAAATTATTTTTCAAATGAAGCGCTTTTAGAGATTATGTGGAGTTAATTAACGAAGAAAGGTTGTCACAACGTTAGTCTACAAATTGTAGTGAATTGTTTACATGTGAGCATATTACTTTGAATTCTGAAGTTTTCCTTTTATTAAAATGAATTCACCAAAGTAGTTAGATGTAGTAGATCATATTCAATCTAATCTATTTGGGGAAATGCTGTATTTAAAGCCGGTGTTGGATTGATGTTAAATGGGCTTAATGTATGAAAATTATTTCATGATTTGTTAAAATTATAATTCCTACCGATATTTAGTTTGAAACACTTTGATACCAATAGAAATAATTATATTAATGAAAATCAATGAATGGAAAGAATTGTAATGTACACATTAAAAATATAAATCAAAACTACTGAAATATAAGTAATATTTGTGCTAAAACCTCCATTTGAGTTGCTACAATTTTTGAACTTTTGTACAAGACATTATTCTGAATTAGATATGGGCACATGTAACAAATATATGCACACCATATTTATGTGAAGAAAACGACCTTCTAAAATTGGTAATTTAATATGAAATGAAAATTAAAATATTTTGTTTTTATTTTTATATTTCACATTCACTTCGTTTCACTCAAGAATACGTCTCAACTTCCAAGGTTTGGATGATTGATTGGTTAAAAATGTTTGATTTCGAAACAAGTTTGGAATACATATATGTTTTGAAAGTCTTAGGAGAAATAAAAAGGACACCTTCTTGTTGAACTATTTTTACCATATTCTTTAATTTACTCTAATTATACATCAATACTTCAAAATTTAAAACTAAACAATACGTACAACTAGGAAATCTTTTTCTTGACCTCCATTCACTTTTCAAATAGATTATCATATTTAAAAATAAAAATCAAATAATTTTTCATTTAAAATTCTTTCCCGTAAGATAAATTCTGTTTTCATTTTAATTTACGAATTCCGGTGTTGTATTTTCTTACCATCATTACAAAAGAGAAAATTGTGCAAATGTATTTATACTAAATAAAGGTTTAATATTCATTATCGATTGTTATAAGGAATACATCAGAGTTCATTTACCTTACTAAAATAAGAAATCAATACTTAAATGCGGTGTATTTTTGAAAGTACGATTATTGATTTATCCTTTTTCGCAACATGTTAAACAGCAATTATTAATGTTTGAAAACCCCATGTTGAGGAAAATATTTCTTTATGACACGATATTTATCAAGAATTATTGCAAATTCCGAACATCCAAAAATACTTAATTAGTTTTTATAAGCATTTCTATATATACATTATATCAATGATTCCGTTCGATTAGATCATTTTAAGTAAAATATTTTTTAGATTTTGTTTAAGAAAAAAACCACTCTATACATCTGAAAAATTTAGAAACTAAACCATCTGATTTATTTGAGGAATTTGTGGCTTTTCACTGTCATTACTCTGTTTTTGTGTCGCATTTTAATCTCATATATTAATAGGAAACTACTAAACTATAATTGAGGATACACAAGAATAAATCAGCTTCTTTATTTATTACCATTGCAGAATATCTAAGGTTACTCTCACGAAAATTTCAACCTAACTCTCGATTTTAATTTATATTATAAACAAGAAATCCATCTCATCAGTCCACTCGTAATTAATTTCATAAAATCCCTCAACAGTCACTACGTAGAGAACTCCTGTTAATGGAACATTCATCAATCCATAAAACTAACAGGAAATTTTCAATCTCTGTAACATTTCTTTGACGGCAAATATTTTTTCTATATCTCCTTTCGTTTCCCATTAAATTCGTATCGTTTATCTATCATTGTTTTTAAATCACTTCATTTCACTTTTATCTTCATCTAATTTGTCAAATTACATTTGGGTTAGTAAGAAATCGTAATTTTATGCAATTACATTTCATAAGAGTCCCCAAAGTTAGTGAAGAGAAAATCGCGAATTTCCCAACATCGCAATACGAATATATAAAATATATGATTTAATTCAATCCATGGAAGCTATCATAGAAAAAAGAAGTTACAGAAAGTGGCGGATTAGGCCCATAAAGGTCAAGGTGGTTAAAGTGAAACCATTTTACTCTGAAACGTATTGATACATTTTAAAAGTATCAGGAAATCGAAAAATATTCAAATATTTACCAAAATGTGATCAATAAAAGGAGAAAGACTACCCGAGAGTGCCTATGTTCTCTTAAAAATAGGCGCTTAATACAAATAAATCTGTGTAAGGATGAGATAATAAGTGTTTCAAATTTTTCACAGAGAGAAAATTTTGAATTGACTGATGTAGCATCAGTGAGAGAAATTTAAATATTTACGAAAAAAGGTTAAATAATCCAAAAAGGAAGTTTCATAAATATTAAGGTAAGTAAAAACTTAGGAATAACAGAAGGGACTTTGCTGTTTTTACTGAACAGGTTTCTTTACTCAAACACTTTTATAAGATATTGAAGAAGTTATGTAAACAATTTGATGAAATTCTATGAGAATAAAACATTAATAAATTAGAAATTAGCAAAGATGTCTAAATAAATCTATATAAAATTCTTTTATTTTAAATAACCTATTACTACTTATTTCAGAAGAGTGAAATATTTATGACAAAAAATATTCAACAATAACTATAAACTCGCTTTTTTTCTCATATTAATATATCTACACTTTGCCAGTATTTTTAAAAATTTTGTGAATAATTACGAAATATATGTTTGTTAAATTTATATAGGAAACACGCATGTCTATTAACTTACTCATATCTAGTTCTTGTATGTATAATTTTGAGATGATTTCGATTTGTGTTTAAAATAAAACTAAATCTTATTGAAGAATTATCCAGTGTAGCATTTCAGTTCGTCTACAAGTAAATAAAATTACAATTTTTTACAGGCCAAATAGTTTTCTCAAGTTTTTAGTTCAAATATGTCTTCGATTAAATTTGAAATTTTAGATAAAAATGTTTAGTTTGTATTTTTATAGTTGTATTTAGTATAAATCTTCCTACATGATTATGAATAGTAAATATGAATTTATTGTTAATTTAACTCATTTGATTTCTGAATAAAGAAATTACTGCAGTGAAAACATTTCATCAGTAATCAGAGCTCTTTATATTTGTATTCATAACACATATACATCATATCTATTAAATCTTAAGCATTATGCATTTATATTCTTTACTATTTTTGAAATAAATATGACTCTCTCACATTTCTTACTTTTGAGTTAATATTTTTTGTTATTTCATTGGTTGCAAAGATAAGTTTACACATCGTAGCTAATTAATTTAAATAAAATATGCAAAAATATTATAAAGAAAAAAATCATATAATTTGAAGCGTGATCCTCACGATCATGGGGCAAAGGGTTTTAATTTCGGGATGGTTCATATTAAACTCTTTGAACTAACAGTTGAAATTCCCATAGAATATAATTTTCCATTTTTAAGGAACAGGAATGTTATTGGTTCTTTCAAGAGGAATCGACACTTTCTTTCTCCTGTTAGTGATCCTACATATCTCCTGGTGGCATTTTGAAATACGAAGCTCACGAATATTTGGCAAATACACTCACAGGATTTCATCAGACACAAAACACAAATATTTCACTCTTAACGACTCACATGCACAATGTATATGTAACATTATTTCCCATCAAAATTTATTTCAGAGTACCACGTATCATACTTCAGGCATGTCTATCTCAGTTTTGCAATTGTTAAATTCAATTTCTATTTGATTTCATAAATTAAATAAATGTACTAAATAAGGATCTTCTCAATGTGTAATTTTCCATTCATTATATTTAATTCTCGTTTATGATCAAAGCCATCTCACTCCCACTACTCGATCTTTTTAAACTACAAATAACAGCTAAATGTAGTTAATTTCTGAATTTATAGTTTAATATTATTAATCAGAATTACGTAGTTTCCGCATTGTTATACGAGGGTGACTCAAAAAGAACTGCCTATTGATATTTTTCTTCCTTTCTTAACACATGGATCAATAAGTTTCGAGACTAACCCAGAGATGGCGCTCGTAGTAAACCAGTAACCAGGGCTTTCTTGAGTACTAACCTTTGCTTGAAACGTGTCAAAATTTTAAGTCGATCGGACCAGAATGAGCTGAGTTATCGAGGTTGGAGTAAAGTCGTTTTGTAGTTTGTTTAAGTAATGGAAAAAACCGAGTTTCGTGTTCTGATAAAACATTGTTTTTTAATGGGTAAAAACACCGTGCAAGCGAAACAATGGATTGAAAAATATTACCTGGACTCTTGTCCATCAAAAGCAACGATTTGTCGGTGGTTTGCCGAGTTTAAACGTGGTCATTACCGACACAAATGACATGGAACGCTCGGGTGAACCTGTGAAGCCGTTACACCGGAAAATGTGGGTGAAGTAAAAATTATAATGAAGATCGTAAGTGACTCCGTGAGGGTGCTGAGATGACTGAACTATCAAATGGAAGTGTATTTACTAACCTTCATAGAAAAAATTGAGCATGAAAAAGGTTTTCAGAGTGGGTGCCGCGATTGCTTTCTGCGATGGAACAAAACAGCAACAGGTCGATGATTCAGAAGCTGTTTATCATTACTCGCAACAAAAAGATTTCTTGCGTCGTTACGTGACCATGAACGAAACATGGATACATCCTCCAGAGTCGAGCGGCAGTCATCTGAGTAGCACAGCTGGCAAATCCAGAAAACGCAAGCAGTCAGCTAGCAAAGTCATGGCGTCCAGTTTTTTGGGATACGCATGGCGTGATTTTTCATTGACTACCTCGAAAAGTTAAATCGATCAAGCAATTGTTGATTATTATATTGACTTACTGGTGCGTTTGAAGGAGGAAATCGCAAAAAACGACCCGCACAGTCGGACTTATTGATCCATGTGTTAAGAAGTCCTTGAAAAACATGTTATTAAATCACAAATAATAATCATAAAAGCTTTCCAGGTGTCAAAATCGCTTAATTTGTGTCAATGATGAATCCTGGTCTCACAGAGGTGACAAATCCTAGAAGGAAGAAAAAAACTCAACAAAAGCAATTAACTGATACAAAATCAAAACAGCATTGGTAAAAAAAAACTTTTGTTGGCGTCATAACAAGGAAGCACACAATGACAATGTTTTCTTCAGTGAAAAAACCAGTGCTATTTTGAACCATCTTTATAGATGTGACTAATACGTGTAAAGACTAGTGTGTATTAGATACCACCTATGTGCGAAAAGCAAACCCAAATCACAGTTTTCCAACAACCTGTGTTGTACAACTCTAAAGCAGTTATTTTAGAACAGAAGTGTGATAAAAGGTTTGTTTTGTAAGTTATAAACTTGCGAGCAAAATATATTACAGGATGTAACTACAACGCTTAAAGTGTTGGTTGTGCGTCTCAGTTGAATTTGAGTTACAATGGTCTTAAAATTTCGAAATTGCCAAATGCGAAGAAACTTCGTTTTCTAAAATTCAACCGAAGACAAATCTATCAACATTTTATTACTGCAGTATTTTCACTTAGAATTTGTTCCTGAAGAAGAAAAGAAGCAGTAAAAAACAATCTTCGACAGTGATGAAGAGAAGTCGTTTGAGGTGGAAACATGACATACACTTATACGCGGTATGAATTTGAAAAAAAAAAGATTTTGCTGTTCGATATGGTTGTCAGCAAAACAAAAAAAAAATTTATTTTGTGTCATGGACAACGTAGTTGTTAGTCAAACAAAAACAAACATAAATTAAATAAAATATTTTCTCTTTATGAAAATGCAGTTGTTATTCAGAAATGTTACCGCTTCCAGGCTCACAGAGATTAATATAACTTTTTTTCAAAGAGTTGAAATAAAACAAATGACAATATTGGTACGAAGTGGTTTGACAATATGGACGATTTAAGATAATGTTATGAAAGAGACTTCTAAAGGTGCAGTAACAACAGGGGCGCAACCAGAATATAAATTTACAAAGGATCATACACATAGAATAATTGGTGAAAGAAAAAGAAAATTTCATGGCAATGGTTTACAAAAATGATAGCAAAAATAGTATTGTAACTGCTAGTGCCATTGCTTCAAATTAAACCTTTCTGCCATAAGATGGAAGAAATTACTGAATATGAAAATAAACCTTCACTAACCGAATAAACTGCCCTGCTATATAAAAGCTTTGAATTCTATTGTCAGCTGCAAATTTTGTTTGAATTCTAGAGCTTTTAACATAATTTTTTTTTAAAAACAAACCTAAACCTTGTGGTGTATATTTAGCAATGCAATGGCTTGT
>BMAW01109496.1:0-10923 GCA_019974015.1 Nephila pilipes | reverse complement strand
ATATATATATATATATATATATATATATATATATATATATATATGTTATGGGTACCAGAATGTCAAGTCGTTTCTGCACGTGTTGATATTCGTTAGCCATTTATCAGCTCACTTAGTACTTAAAAATCATGCCAAAGACAATTTAGGGTTAGAATGATGTAATACTCGTAAGAGTACTTGTAAATAATAAATTTTTTTTTGTAGTTTTAGGTAAAATGACCAATCCAAAATCGTAAGATATACATATCTGCTATTGTATGCATTTTGAATTTCACAAGGGTAGTAACGCTGTGATTGCTCAGAAAACTATTTCCGATGTTTATCCAAACGCTTTAGACGTTCGTAAATGCCAAAGGTGATTTTCTAAGTTTAAATCAGATAATTTTGATCTTTCCGACTCGTGCCAATCTGTAAGACCAACAACTTTAGATAGTGGTATTTTAAGGGTGGACGTGGAAGCAAATCCATGTCAGACAATCATGGAACTATCAAACATTCTTTACCAACCTTGAGCAATCATCAAAGAACATTTGAAGCACATTGGTAAAGTAAGCAGAGCAGGTGTTTGGGTACCGTATAATCTGTCCAAAGAAAACAAATTTAACCGTTCCACCACATGTAAGTTATTTCTTCATCAGCACATAACGGAAGCGATTTTTAAATCGCTGGATCACTAGAAATGAAAAATAAGTTTTCTATGGTAGTCCTAAACTTAAAATGCAATAGCTCCAAATGAATCATTGAAAAGTTCAGCTAAGAAAATGTTCTGTGTATATTAGGTATACACAAAATTTTCAGAGCGTCGTTCATTTTGAAGTCCTGAAACTTAGACAAACTGTTATTGCAGACATTTACTGTCAAAACTTTGATCGAATAAATTAATTTTTAATTGAAAAGCCCCCAGACCTTCCATAACAAAGAAGGTGTTATTCAGCAAAATGATAATTGAAGACCACACTGCGCAAGATATACCTATGAAAAAAATAATGAATAGGGATGTGAATTATTGCCTCACCTACCATACTCACCCGATACTGCACCATCGGATCTTTATTCATTTCATCGCTATAACATTTTCTAAGTGGTAAAAAAATTTAAACTTTAGGTGATGTCCAAAATACCTTCTCCACATATTTTGCTCAAAACTGATTGATATTCAACGATCCGCTAATAATATATATATATATATCCAGTAGCAAATAAGAATTGTACATTTGGGTGGAGTTGATGGCAATTTGTTTTTACTTTCAAGTGTCCAAATTGATGAAAATATTTGACGGATTTAATAGATTTGATCAAAATTTTAAATTTTAGTAAATGCAATAGATTTAAAAATTTATACTCTGTAGATGTCGTTAAAAGTTTAATTCCCGTATATCATTATTTAAAAAAATATATGGAGCCTCAAATATATTAAATATTTAAAAAAAAGCTATATATTGATAATTGGACAAAGTTGAGAAATAATTGTAAGAAAGTTTATTTCCATGTGAATTCGAGAAATAAGGAGGATTAAGTTTCTTATTAAATGACATACACAGAAATGAAAATAATATCATTACTTCTTTAAAATATACATCCTTTTATTTGTCTTTAATCTACTGGAAGAAAATAATAACTAACTTACCCTTTCATTACTTATGACAACTTTGTAAGCATTAGATATACATTTGTGCTAGGAGCAAATTATGTAATTTGACATTTTTAATCATGTATGTTTCAAATTATTATTTAAATAAATTTGAATATTATGAGAGGAATTTTTGAATTTATATAAATTATGTACTTATGGAAGTAATATCGTTCTCACGTATAGATATATTGTAGTAATAAACATAAATCAGTTCCTATAATAGCTTAGAACTACGTGACTACTATATTGTGCAATAAAGTTTACTTAAAACTGGTTTAAAATATTTATGTTGAATGCCAAGTTACCGTAGCTCGTTGGTCGAGGTATGAATGTATGACACAACTCCACTTCAATTTCGGAACAGAGAATAATTGTATTTATTACAGTTAAATACTACTAAAATTTTCTCTAGTTTTTTGTAGAAATTAAAGAATTTTGAAATAATTAAGATGCTTCATGTGTGAGTATTAATTTTTTCTTCTGCGTGAGTGTTATGTAAACAAAACAAATATTTAGCAAGTTTTAAAGTAAGAAATGCTTACTTTATAAATTCTTATTTATTTTGATTTGTTAATTTAAGGATTTAATTATGATTTTTTTTTTATTGAAAGAGAAAATTTAGTCTTTCAAATTGAAATTGAATGCCAATATAATATTAGACTGATTTAAAAAAATGCTTTTAATTTTTCTTAAAGTTTTGCTTTGGCACTTTCATGAGTAAAATAATTAAATGAATGAAATACACAATACGTATATAATAACAAATGTCGAAGGATAAATGTATGGAGAAAATATTACTCTGAACATTTATGTAGGAAAAATATCAATACGAAAAATTGAAGAATAACGATGAATACCACAATAGGATTTTTTTTAAGTGAGTGAAAATAATAAAAACAATCCTGGTATATATAAAAATCATTTTAAAATACGCTCATGTAACTAACTTTTATCAAAAAATGAGGTAATTTAAAAAATAATCACTTTAAAGAAAATATATACCTTTTTAAAAAGGTAGTTATTTTATTATTTTAGTAAAAAAAAGAATTAAAAATTGTTATTAAATATTTTTAAAATTATTTTTGTAGTATTATTTTAATACATTCGAAAGCACGAATAAATTTATTTAAGTCTATGTAACGATAATTTTGAAATAATAATAAATAGCTGTAAAAATGAAGTTCTGAATTAAAAGTAAATATCAAAAAAGGAATACATGGTATTATTGCAGTTAATTATGCTAAGTTCATTTCACAGGAAATTGCCTTCATGGATAATTGTAAGATTTATGAGACCCAGGTACTCTTTTGCTGTTGCCTTTCTCTCATACAGCTTACTAATTTTACAGTACGCTGTTGACAGACCTCTAAGTTGTCAAGTCAGGTGTTGTCTACAATCAACATTCCTTATTTCATTTCATTGCCCGATTCGTTTTTGCTAATAATTACAGAGTTACTTCATTAATATGTCCGTAAGTATCTTTGTAAATAAAAGAGTAATTAGCACAGATTGTCTATATAAAAAATTATTATAATATCATTTATTATATTTTTTTAAAATACATCTCTATAATAACCAATATTGCAAACTGTTACGTAACCTTCAACCAATGTAGATGATTGTATTGAATATAATATGGACCACTATTTTGATCTCTTATATATTAAAACAAAAATTACAAAATGTATAAAGAGCTTCGAAATATAATAATATTATAAATATATTTGCAATGGTAATATTATAAATGTAATTATATACCATATATTGTATAGTAATATTATAAAAAAAAAAGCATTTGCATTTTGTTCAGAAAGTATAATCTTCATAGCATTTAGTTAATATCATTGGTTGCTTTTTCATAGCATATAGTAAAAATTTATTGGTTATGTTTTTTTTTAATTTTACTGTCACCTTCCCTGCATTTAGTTCCATTTGGATAGTTTCTTTCCTTTTCTAAAATCACCTTATTTACAGCATTTAATCCATTTTATTGGTTGTTTTCTTTTTAAGTGACGGGCTTCTTTAACGCTTTTAATAAAGTTTATTAGTATACTGTTTTGCTTCAATTAAGTAAAAAGAACAATAAAAAAGCGACA
This sequence comes from Nephila pilipes, assembly GCA_019974015.1. Classification (NCBI taxonomy): domain Eukaryota; kingdom Metazoa; phylum Arthropoda; class Arachnida; order Araneae; family Nephilidae; genus Nephila; species Nephila pilipes. Next base: position 7,194 of record BMAW01109496.1, on the reverse strand, counting down.
CATTTTACGAAAGTAAATTTATTTAAACTTAAAATTAGTTGAATTGAAATGACAACCAAATCCAAAAAAAATAAATTTAAATATTCTGGAATGTTGCTATAACTTCAAAAGAGCTATAAGGTACGGCGATCGAGAAGCGGCAGCGTTGATTCGAACCCTGGACCAAGGGGTCTGAAGTTGACGGGCCTACCAATCAAGCCGAAAAGATATCTGATCAGGATGGTTGTGTAAGGCCTTTTAACTTCTTACGTTGTAGAAGAGAGTCGCTGCAAAGGTTTGAAACCGTGACACCTAGATATCCAATTGAAAGCTTTAAATGTGTAACAAATATTCAAAATTCTCAATGCAAATTTAAAAAGAGGTATTACCAGGTACTGCAATCCTAACACGTGCTTTTTAATATACTATTCTCAAACAAACTAAAGCGCGCGCGAGAGAGAAGTATATATACGGTTTCTCAACCGTCTTCAACATTGCCTTCGATCAGCATAAAACTCCCTCTGCATTTGATCATCTGTGTTTTTCTAACATTTCTTACTTGTTGACACTTTGTAGCAGAATGGCCCTAATCCTACGTTTATTTCTCACCCATTTATTATTGAAATGGATCCTCTATATTTTGCACACAAGCTCAATTTGTATTACAATACAAAATTCAATTACAAAACTGAAAAAAAAAAGAATTTTTGCTTATAAAAGGTTTATGCAAAAAAGATAGAAAAAATAAAAAAATCTATATAAAAAATATTTTTACTCCAACATTTCTATTTACTAAGGAGTGTAAAATACGAGCTAAAAGTTTGGAAAACATATTCGACCACTAAGAAATTTAATGAAAACTTGTGGAAAAATAACATTTATCATCACCATAAATAAATAAATTGAAGACTATTCAATACAGTTGAAAATCTGACGAAAACCTGAAGAGTTGTGGACAATCCAACTACTTAGCCATCTAACTTTCTATTGCGCTTCTCCTTCTGAAGGCAAGGACTTCTTGAGAGTTTGCTTTTCGCTAAAGTCTTGAGGTTGATACACATGGAGAGATATTCCCTGGCTTTCTTACTGACGATTCTTTATTTCGAGCTTTTATAAAACACCAGCATACCGGCTTATTAATTTCTGCGTTATTCGAGTTACCTCTTTTTCTGGGGAGGGTAGGACATAATTAAAGTAATAGATTTCGGTGATGATTCATCCTTGTCATCACAATGTGTAAAATCTGTCACTGGAATCATCGCTAGATGAAGAAGCGGTTTTTTTCTGTCGTTCTGGCTGTGCCATGGGAAGTTGTTGATATGCTGGTAACTGAACTGTTTCATAAGCTGAGATTGTTTGATGGGGCTGACGAGAAGATTATTGTTGACATAGGCTGCTTTAGATTATTCCGCTTGTTCTTCAGAAGTTACACTAGATGCAATACATTTTCCGGAATGGCATTCTGATTAAGCGATAATACTTCAGTTGATCAGATATAATATTTAAAAATTTCGGATTCCATTCTTCTTTTCTATAAATATGATGTGAAGCAACTCAATTAGAACTGAAACAAAAACAGTTCGCTTGCAAGTATTATAACCATCATTGTAAGTTTGAATCACCGCTATATGTTTTCGAAAGTATTATGACTCATGCATGAATCATGAAAGATTTCTGAAAATACATATTATTCAACATATATACATATTTTGCTAAACTAACATAATATACAGTTCATTAAATTTCTTTGATTACTTAATAATCTTAACAAAAAGCGAATTTAATAAATCAAACTACTGAGGACCATCTTGTTAAGCCAGGTGAGTATGATTAACCATCTCAGGCGAAGTACTCGCCAAATCTTTCTCAATGCACAGCTATAAATTTTCCAAATTTTCTTTTCATACTGAACCACATATTGGTTATTTATGAAACTAACAATTGAACATAAAAAGGGCTTTTCATATCAATAGTTATCATATTACCTTCCGGCTAGTAACATTTTAAATGATAGTTTCCATCCTAAATAACAGTTTTATCTTTGAAATATTTTAGGGGACGCATTACCCTAAGATGGTCAAACAATCGAAAAGTATTTTATTGCCATACTTTAATTATATTATTTTCTGAATAAATTACAAAACTTCATAGGTCTAGCTATATCATGTAGAAAGTTATACACATTTTTTTTAACAGACCAATGAATCAATTTAATGAACTTCGAAATTTTAAATTGTACCTTTCAGCACTTAATTTTTTAAGATGGTCATGTATCTAAAACATTAGGGCCGCGGTAGCCTAGTGGTCAAGGTCGCGGACTAGTGGCCGTAAGTTTTCGTCCAGTCGCAGGTTTGATCCTTGGCCTCCAAAGACCCGCCGTGTAGCCGGGGCTGATGTACGTTAAATCTGTTCGGGGCCCAAAAGCCCTCCCGTTGGCGTGATGTGAATGTTAGGAGAGGGGGGTGCCAGCTCAGGTGTCGTCCCTTGACCGTGGTTCAAAATTACGAGGTCCGTCGCGAATAGCCCTCGTGTTGCCTCTAGTGCGACGTTAATAAAAACTAAACTAAAACTTATCCAAACTGCAAGGTCATCCTCTAGAATTGGCCATCGAATACCACCAATTATTTTGGCTTGTTTCTGACGTATCATATTTTCCAGTTCTCCATCTTCGAATTTATCGCTCGTCCACTTCAAAAGCTCGAGCTGCTGCTCTGTTTATGGGGGCCGCGGTAGCCTAGTGGTCAAGGTCGTGGATGGCGGTTTTCGTTCTGTCGCGGGTTCGATCCTTGGCCACCAAAGACCCGCCGTGTAGCCGGGGCTGATGCACGTTAAATCTGTTCGGGGCCCAAAGTCCTCGCGTTGGCGTGGTGTGGATGTTAGGAGAGGGGGGGTGCCAGCTCAGGTGTCGTCCTCGTCACTTGACCATGGTTCACAATTACGAGGTCCGTCGCCAATATCCCTCCTGTTGCTTCTAGTGCGTCGTTAATAAAAATTAAACTAATCTAAAACATTAAGACTTATGTAACCAATATAATATTTGAATTTTGTTCTGGTTGTTTTGCGTAATAGATTTGATAATTTCATGCAAGGAATAAGGATTTAAAAAACCTTTTTTATTCTAAAAATCACCAAAATTAGACTTAAAAAATATTTAATGTATTCTGTGTTGCCTGATAGAACAAACTTGTTAAGTTGTAAATAATAGTAGCGGAACTAATCTAATGCACAGAGTTTTAAGTAACACTGCTAAAGGTTTCTGAAAAAAATTGTTTAAAAGATATTAAAATTTATAAAAATAGTAGGAATATTAAAGTAATGAAATGTATTGAAAAGCAACAATATTTTTTATAATATTTTTTTCAAAAACTGAGTTTTTTTCATAAATGCAGATTTTGTGTGTTCAAATATGTTGCATAACAAAGGTTTCTTATAGAACTCTAGTTTAAAAAAAATGTTCATAAGATACTATGGCCTCTTGAACAGAAACATATTCGAAATTTATTTGTAATAAAGACTTCTTACACATTTAGTGCTTATATTCTTAAATTTTTTATTAGTTATATAAGTCATTAATTATTTTTTCATTTATACTTAAGAGGATTTCAAACATTTCTGTGAAAGATCAGCATAAGCTGAACGGTACAAATGAAATAAATCTGCGTTGAAATAATAATACCCACATGAATTTAGAAGAATAAAAAATAGTAGAAAAGATTAATAAATCCATTAAAGCAAGTAGTATTGCATTAAATATCTGATTGATAATCTATGTAATGTACTGGTAGATTTTACTGTGAATGTTGCTTGTGTACAAAAAAAAAGACTAGAAAATAAATCACATAAAATAATATTCAGTTCATCTGAATTAAAATAAACCCAAAGAAAACTTTCATGTAAAAATAATGGAATGTTAGGAATTGTGATTTATTTAAGGATTCTACTTGAATTAGAGAATAAAATAAAATTTATAATTCATCTGTATTTTTATTTCAAGTTATAAATCGTAAGACTAAAACTAAGAAAATATATATATTAAAAGATTAATTAAAAATGATGAAGTATATTTTGTATCATACTCGTAATAAAAGAACATTAATAATACAAAATTATTTCATTTGTTCCAAATTTATTATGGCATTTGAAGACTTATTGTCATTAAGAGCTATTAAAATATGTAAAATTAAGATTTGTGACTTATTAAAAAAAAGACATGCAAGATGTGTAATGATAAAAAAGAAGTAATGAGCAAACTTTTCAGAACATTTTCTCATTACCCTTCAAAACTTCAACAATTTTTCCAAAAGCAATCGAAGAAATTATGGTCTTCTTTTTTCCTTCTTTGAGAACCCGTGTAAAAATATTGGAATGACGAACAAAAATGCTGATGTGTTTTGAAGAATTACACCTGCCAAAAAATAAGCTTCCTAAAAAATTTCGAGTCTTGATATGTTTGTAGACATCATTAGTCACGGTTATAATATGCAATATCAGTGAGAACAAAAAAAAAAAATTATGAAAAGATGTTCTAATTTTGAAAATTTATTTTTTACCTTTATTTATGAATGTCAGATATTTTAAAACTTGTTTTTTAATTTCGGTTCTAGTGTTAAAGGCTTTCAGAGAATACAAAATTCAAAGAGGAAAAAACGCAAAGTTTCAAAAGTTTAAACTTTCCATGACATTTATTTGCAAAAAATGTTCAGAGTAATTAATCATCAATTTAAACGACGTTTAATGAAAATAAATTGTACGTCAATGGAATAATTTCCTTGATAATTTCCTTTTATAATGTTTATTTAGCAGTCATTTTAAAAGTACTTCCAAATGATTAATGCATTATATTTTTTTAAAATTAATAAAAAAAAAGTTATACGAATCACTGAAATATAATGATTTTAGATTTGAATCATATTGAGTTTATTTGAAATTTTATGAAAGTGAAATTCGCGCAGACGATTTTCTGTATTTTTTTTTATCTTCAAGTTCATACGGAAACTTTATGAATGTCTGAAAAAATTCTCTATGTCGGAACTTTTATTATTTATGCATGCAATCGCAATGGGAAATGTATGATTTAATGTAACTTTATTTTCAAAAAAAAAAAAAAAAAAAACGTAATTGACTAAAATGACTTCATCGGAAAAAGAACGCAAGTAAACAGTATTATGAAATTGTAAAAAAAAAATATTTTGACGGATGCAATCAACTGTACAAACTAGTCTCAAAATCCATTAAATAAATAAAAGTTAACATTACATCTGATAAAATTGCTACGTCACTATCAATTTTTTTTTGAATTAAGTAATAAATATTTCTCAATATTACAGAACATACTCCAAAAATTAAATATACCCATCTGCTTATGAAAAAAGTCTAAATTTGTACTATTAAATACTTTCCTATGTTAAGTAATTATAGGAATGATAAAATGCAACTATATATAATAAAATGTGTTAGAAAAAAAACCGAAAATGAAGAAGCTACTGTATTTTAGTTAACAATATTCTTACGTCGAAAGCTCCGAATTTTGGGGTCACAAAAGTAAGTTTATAAACTCTAAAATTCGCAGGTTTTCTACCACTATTTTTGTTCTGATTCAGTATAATAGTAATGTTTTTAAAAAACTGTGGCTCGAATGCTAAGTGAAAAAAATATTTTTAAATAAAAAAATTAGCTCCAGGTAAATAAAACAAAATTTCGGAAAATTATCATTCTAACGTCTGAGGCAGATAATTTTCTGTTCAAAGTTTCAGAGTCGTCATAGAGAGATACAGAAATGTGCACAGGAATTTATTATTTGGAACAGCCAGAAAAATAATTCTCCAGAAAACCAATAGAAATGTCATGCGAAATGTAAGCAATATTGCTAATATGATCGCAGTAACAATTGTCTCTTCTATATTTACTGTAGTAATAGGAATATGTGTTTCCGTCGAGAACATTGAAAGAATACTCAAAAATGAAAATTTCAATAGTCATGTAGTAAGGAGACACAATTGTACTGCTTACAAAAAAAAGGAGCAAAATTTAATACTATGCTGAAAATCATATACCAAATCCTCAATATTTAAGGAATAACGCAAAATTCAGAGATAAAATTTATTTGAAATTTTTTTTCAAGTGGTTGTTATTTGAATGTGTATCAAAATCAAATCCCTGAAATACTTCCCCGAAACACCATCCTCGCTATCAAACATTGCAGTAGTTTGGCTCTTTAAGAGAATGTATGTATGCAGGAGGAGTGGGAAGATCATATTTTTTATCAGCAGAATCAAGGATGACACAAAGTATTTTGATATATCAACGAATAATTTTTAAAAAGTGCCCAGAAATAGGTTTAGGATCACATTTTATGTTTCAATAAGATAACAACCCAAAACAAGTAGTTAAAGTTGTTAGGATTGTTGTAAAGTGAAATTACATTCATTACCTCAATAACTGAAAATAATTGAGAATGAAATCATGTAGTCACAGTTTCAAATACCGTTAAAGAGTTAGTAAAACCAATTAAAAATACTTTATATAAAAAAAGGTAAAAATATATATCAAAGCAGCACAAACACTTCTAAATCAATGCACGCCGTTTGGAAGGTGTTTTGGAGGCAGTAATATATAATATGGAAATGCAGCAATATATATATTATTTTCGATGTCATAGCAATATTATACTTAAAAATTATTAATATAGAAATATATTAAGTATAAACTGAATTTTGTTATTTAGTAACTTTAGCATAAAATTTCAACATACCAATTTTCGGATATCAAAAAAAAAAAAAAAAAAAAATGAAACCAGTTTGTTTTAACATACTAAATTTCTTCTTGAGTATTCCATCTAATCTACAAATGGTTAAATTAAAAAAGGTATTTCAAGAACACTATTTTACGCTGTATGTAAGACAGTAGGGGTGTGATACTCAAGATTGTGAATCATTTTAAATTATACATACATACATATATATATACATACACACACACACACATATATATATATATATACATAAAAAGAAAAATTAAAGAAAGATAATTGATTAAAGTGACTAAAGTTATCTTTGTACAAAATTTAATTTAATATATAGTCATCGAATATGTTTATAAATTAACAGAAGGTTTCACATCAGAAATGATACCTAGATTAACGTCATGAAATAAGATGAAAATTCAAATTTCCTATAATTTTGCAATAAGGCTTCTGAATTATAATACGATTTAAAA
>BMAW01109482.1:1404200-1414350 GCA_019974015.1 Nephila pilipes | reverse complement strand
TTGGAAAGAGAAGTAACAGTAGTTAAACTTGCTTAATGATTAACTTTTCTTCGAACTCGTTCATCACAGTTTTAATAGATATTGCTTAAAAGTATCGATTTGAAATTATACTTTTAGTTTAAGTCCTTTGTTATGTTTTGTGGATCTTTGTAAATAATACCATTTTATTTGGAGTTTTTAAATAAATGCATGATTTAGAGATAACAGCTCTCAACAATATAAATTTCATAAAGAATACAAGTCACATTGATTCTTTCAGAAAGAAATATCCCAGATCAAGAAAGCGATGTTTTTATTTGCATCCTATAAGTTCGAAAGATACTTTAAGCCAATCGTAGCGGCACTGTCGGAAGACTTCAAAACAGTTGAAAATCTGCGCATAAATCCTTGGAAAAAAACCCGTTCCGAGTTTCCTTTTTCCTTCCTCTAAATCTAGTTTTCTTTTTATTCTTTCCTCTATTCTAACCTCTTCCCTCTTTATCTTTTAGCGGTCTTTCGTATAGAAGAGAACAGATTTTCGAACGTAAAGGAAAAACAAGATCAGGGAAAAAAAGAATGCTTCCAACCGTAATACCTAAATAATACAAAGGAAGAGGGAGGGAAGTACAAAGAGAGGAGGGGAAAATATTCGATTTTTTCTTGGTCGGTTTCGGAAGTTTTTGATCAAGTAACACATATAAAAGACTTGGACATTTTACAATTCTTTCTTTTGGTTATAAGATGGGTTATTTAATTTCAATCCCTTATTCTCTTAAGAATTTTTGTTGAGTATCTTTTTATTTGTATTTTTAAGCCATTGAATGGGAATTCATCGATATATATATATTTCTTGTGAAGAATTTTTATTTAGTAATGTTTCCCTTCGCATTCCGGTGAAATAAGCTAAATAAAAACTTTATATTGGAAATAAATTGAAAGAAAATGGTAGACTCCATTTTAAATTTGATACATTACAAAGAGAGTAAGATGCTGAAACAGTTAATTCTACCTCAAAAAATAGAAATACGGACACACACACACACACACACACACACACACACACACACACACACAATACTATCAATAATAATATCATCATTACTTTTGTGTATATTATTCGCCATTGGAAATGCTTCTGTACATGATGTACATAATTCCTACAGATGAATATATATATATTAGGGAGTGGCGATGTTTCCAGTGATAGGATAAATAATAGTGTTACGTATTTGGAACCTAATCCGTCAGTTAAACAAGTATGTTACATACAAAACTCTCTTTATAACGTCACTTGACTTAACGACTTATCCTTTCCTTCTTCTTAATTATGGAACTTACGTGTTTTAAATTTTTATAACATAAAAGTTGCACGCTGCATAGACTTTATATTCATATCCTTCCATCGTTGTCAGTGCTTCACATTGCGATTACTGCTTCATGTCATAGTCCCCGCTTCGTGCCACAGCAGCTGCTTCACATTACTATTATTGACCACTAGGCCGCGGTAGCCTAGTGGTCAAGGTCGTGGACTAGCGGCCGGCGGTTTTCGTTCAGTCACGGGCTCGATCCTTAACGGCCAAAGAACCGCCGTGTAGTCGGGGCTGATTCACGTTAAAACCGTTCGGGGCCCAAAGTCCTCCCGTTGGCGTGGTGTGGATGTTAGAAGAGGGGGTGCCAGCTCAGGTGTCGTCCTCGTCACTTGACCGTGGTTTAAAATTACGAGGTCCGTCGCCAGTAGCCCTCGTGTTGCTTCTAGTGCGATGCTAATATAAACTAAACTAAACTACCGTCGTTCCAACAGTTGCCACTTCTCATTATCGCCGATGCTTTGTGAAGGAGTCGTCGCTTCTCGTCACCCATCTGTGCTTCATGGAGCAGTTGCCTTTTCCGTTAATTTCGCTGCTTCGAGGAACAGTCGTTGCTTTCCGTCTCAGTCATGGTATTCGTGGAACTGCTAAATCCGACAAAATTGTTGAAAAATATTTTTCAAAATAAATAGAAAAATAAAATACATGTTGTTGAAATTGAACTTTACCAACTTAGAGGTCTGTTTATATGTTGTTTGGGTTATAGTAACATGAAAATTGAATTATACACACTTCCGATCATGAGCTCGTTATTTATTGAAGGTAAAAAGTAATACAAGAAGGCACTGAAGAGCGACAAAAAATTCTACGGATGCTATATATATCCCATGGTTCTCCATAACCCTTTCCCATCGCAAAGCAGTGTGTTCCGTAGCGGAACGCTTTAATTCTATGAACATGCCGAAAAGTGCAGTCTTTCTGATATGTCAAGGTTGCGGGTTGTTCGCGACAGAGACCTGATTCTTTTGCAATCCCCACAGAAGAACGTATGTGATTCCAGAACTTCAATAACGTCACCACCTCCATAATGCAATTTTTATGTAGAACGATACATCTTCCTTATTCATTGTGGCGTTCAATAGATGTTACGTCAAACTTTCATTCGACGTCCGGGTAATTAGCCGTTATTTACCAATAGCTTAGCCTCCTCGCTCACTTGATCACAGTCAAAGTGACTTCTAGTTTTGAGGATTCTTAAAGGATCATGTACATGGAGAACAAACTGCAACTTTAACATATTTGAAAGACTTTACGAGTATTTATTGGCATGTTTGTAAAATTATTGCATAATTACGAAACAGCTTTGAGCTGTGGAGCCCCTTCGTTTGCTTTTGGAAAGGAATTTGGAGAAACGCGGAATGATTGCAACATTTGTAGAGAGTTTCATCTTTCAACAGTATTTCAACATATATTGGTGATTTCCTGTTCTTTTTTTTCTTTAATATTTCAATAAATCTTGAAATCACGAGTTGAACAAACTGTTGAATAAAAATCAAGTCATTATAAACCACATAATACCCTTTTCAGCCCTCTGAATTGGGAAAAATTTAATTTCCTCAATCCTAAATAAAAAGTAACAGGATAAAGGAACATATATTCTGAAAATAACTGAACATTGATATCTCTTACCAGATTAATAAATTGAATCTATTAATGAAAAATAATAGTTTGAACTACCTCTAACACACACACACACACACACACACACACACACACACACACACACACACACACACACACACACATTATCATTGATTTATATATATATATATATATATATATATATATAAGTTATTTACGAAAATTAAAGGAAATGAAGATTCAAACAGGTGAGTATATAAATATTGATACATTTTCTTCTTGTATTTTCATATCACAAACTTTTTGTACAGGATTTCAACCAGCCTACCAAGTTGTAAAGCAGGTAGGTCCCATTAAACTTATATTTACCCTTCCTTATTTGGCCTTCAGCGTGAAATTGCTTTATGACTGCTGGGTTCTATTTTTAATTTCTTTCTTAAAAATGTTTTAATTTGTTTTCAATCTTTATTTCAAATATATATATATATATATATATAACAAAAAAAAACCCCGTAATACCAAGAAGTTACCTGATTTTATGAGATTTAGTATGAAAAAACATTAGGACCGAACATGCTAATGATTAAAATTTGGTGTCCGATGAATCAATAGTGAGAGCTACAGAGGATTCGAACTTTGCTCTCAGCAGTTGTATGTAAGAAGTGATTATCAATCTGATGGTCAAATTTTCTGCTGCGTAGCAATTTAAGATAACTTTCAACGACTAAAAAAAGGCCTCGCCGTAGGATTTGAGCTCATTACGATTTATTAACAGAGTTTGAAAGAGGTCGTATCATTCGATTGACAAAGACAGGTTGGGCAAATTGAAGAATTGCTTATCATATAGGTCGAAGTGATGTGGTGATTTGAAGATGCTGACAAGAATGGGTGGGCAATGGTAGATTTCAGTGTCAAGATGATAGCGGTCGACCTAACAGGGCCTGACCTAACAGACCTCTGTTAGGGCCACAGCATATGGGAAGAACAGAGGGATTGTCAAATCAGCTGTCACAGCACCTGATTCATCATGATCAACCATCAGACGTCCGATACGCACACGGGTGTCCACCATGACCATTCACAGACGGCTGATAGAGCGAAATCTACGCTCGTTCTGACCACTACGCCACATGCCACTCACGCTTGCACACTCTTTGAGCCAGATTACAGTGGTGCTTGGCTCTATTAGGTTGGAATGATGCTGACTGGGGACATATAGTGTTTAGCTACGAATCCCGCTTCCAACTGTGTAGTGACGATCATCGACGACGTGTCTGAAGACGCCCAAGGCAGCGTTTTAATGCTTCTACTTTCACTGTTGCCCGCCACACTGGCCCTCAACTAGAAGTTATGGTCTGGGATACATTTCTCTTGATAACCGGACCCCTTTGGTCTTCATTAGAGGCACACTTACAGCACAGTGGTACGTCGACGACATTCTGAGATCTGTTTTGCTACCGTTCCTTTTGCAGTAGCCTGGCCTTTTTTTTCAGTAAGATAATGCCAGACTTCATACTTGTTGCTATGAGCTGTCTTACAGCTTGTCAAACACTTCCTTTGTCATCCAGATCTCTCTCCAATCGATCATGCCTGGGATATGATGGGAAGGCGACTGCATCTATCAGGGAATGTTGACGACCTAACCCGACAATAGGAGAAAATTTTGTAAGAAATACTGCAGGAGACCATCAGGGAGTTCTATCACTCTATACCACGTCGTGTGGCAGCTTGCATCCAGACGAGTTGGGTCATCACCTTATTGAGCTCATTACTTTGTAACTATGTAACTCTGAAATAAATCATTCAATTTTTTTGAAATTTTAATCAACATTTTCTATTCTGTAATAATTTTCCTATCTGTCAATTTTTGTCTGCATCGGATAATTCCTTCCTAAAAAAGCAAGACGATAAAGTTAAAATAAATAGATTAAAAAGAAAATTAAAGGAGATCAATGGTGTAAAAATAAAATATTCTTTAAATTGCTTTTAATACAACATTAAAAATATATAATAATGTATAGTAAGCATATGTACAATCTAATAAAAATCACCCAAACGTATGAATATAAAATTTAATTACATTTAATAAGAAATGATGCATCTAATAATTTAAAAATATTCAAAACTACAAAAGTTGTAATAGTCAAAATACTTCCAAAACCTACAAAGCATGACTCAATAAAAAAAAGTAAGACAACAAAGTCAAAAATAGAGAGAAAGTAATTCAAAATGTTGTCACTGGCTTGGGACTGTGACTTCCCTGTTTATAATAGTAATATAGATTCAGTCCATCAAACTTCAGCAGTTACTTTATAACAAATTAGTAAGAAATCAAATTCAATAAAAGTCTGCATTCAAAAAAGTAATAAGACCAAAGAAATAAAAAAAAATATTGTCTCTTTTATAATTATTATATTTTAAATTTCCTTAATAAAAATAAAATTATATTCAGCAATTAGCCATATTTTGTGAAATTTGTCTAAATTTTTATAAATATAAGATAATTTACTAACAAGTCTTATGAAACTTTAAATAAGTAATTTCTAAACATAGATAATTCTTGAGCTATTCCAATAAGGTACCTTATGAATCATAAAAGGAAAGTTACCCGTCTTATTAAAAATATTAATTATCTTCAATTTTGAATAAATATCTAAGGATGCAGATTCATGGATATTATTATTAGTTTGCGACAATTTCAAATAAAGTGGATAAAAAGTTAAGTAAGCTTTGCCTTCTTTATCATTATTTAGAAAAAAAAATCAAATAATCAATACATCTAACCACAGTAAAATTATTGTATTCAATATAATTATATTCATAACAATGCAATGAAATATTGGTAAGACTATTACTAGCTGGTCCACTTTGTAGCATTTCTTTAATTTGTTTTTGTACATTTCATCATTAAAAATAATTCAGTCTTCTTTTGAAATTAAACTAACTGATAAAGTTAAATTTTCATAAGAAATAGGTGCCGTAATACTAATTTTTTTTAAAAAAATTATTCTTAAGTAGTTGAATTAGATCAACAATATCTATTATGTTAAAAAGATCTTCAATTTAAAAATTGTATGTTAAGAAAATATTTTCATTTTTAACGTAATATTACCTATATCTATACTATTTTTAATAATTGTTATTTTACTAAAATTATCAACAGTATTTTGAAAAATTCTTGGTCAATTTTTACCTGTCAAAATGATGTATATTTTAGATCAACTTGCAACATTTCGAAATTTTGTAGAATTCTCCCGAAATTTTGGTGTTAAAAATATGAGGTAATTTGACATTATTATTGGTTACACATATTTTCTTATAAAAAACAATAATTCTGTTTGGAATTTCTCTAACACAATTACTAACAACTCTTAAAGAATTATTATTATCCAAATGCTTATTAAATTAATGTAGAATTTTTTACATATAATAGCATAGTTATTTGACTATTTGTCTACATATCTCATTATAAAAATATTCAGGAGATTATTAAAAGCTTTTTTAAAATCTTAAAATTAATACTTTCATTATTATTAATCTCTAATAATTCAAAACTAATTTTTCGACATCTTTATTAAAACAATCTTTACATTCATTAGATTCCTCTATTAATAAACCACACTCACACATTTATATTCAATAGCTAATTTATAAATAATATTATCCACACGATGATTTATTTTCTTACAGTACAGCTATTGAAAGAAATGCTAGTTATGTGGTCTGTTTCCAATCCCTTTATACATAATAGCTCTTAAAATTTTATCCTTAATTTTATCTAAATTACCTTTAATAACATGTTTATATTCTTCTTAAATATTTTCTTTGTAATCATTACACTTACAAATATCATTATCTTGTAAGTCTAAAGAATTATTATCATTAAAGAGAATACAATCCATTCTTTACAGTATTTATATGATTTCTTAATAATGAGATTTTTAATAGAAATTAATTTTTTATGTTTATTGAAAATATTATTATCATCGTATCAAAAAGCTATCGTATCAAAGGAGATTTTATCGTATTCATGAATTTAATAGTACAATACTCAATTTCTTGTGGATCAATTATATAATCTATCATCTTACATATAATTATGGAGTCAATAGATATTCATATCCTTAACAATGTGGATGCAAATACTATCTAAATTATCATCATTAAACAGATAATAACTAACAATACTAATTTCTCTTTTTTTGATACAAAATAAAAACACTCAATACTTTTAAAACCAAAGTATACTTCAAATTTACCAATCAAAATATAAACTTTTTTCTTAATATCTTTCTTATTCAAACATTCTCTTTTTCTTTTTTTACTTGATTTTCCTCTATTAATTCCACTTTAAACTCTATTATTTTCTTTGAGAACTATTTTGCTATGAATATTATAATAAAGTTCTTTATCATTATTTTGTTTGATGTTCAGTAAAATATTTTTCATTGCAATTCATAGCATTTAATCCATATGGATATAAAGCTTTAAATAATATATACATTAGTTTACCCAGCATAAGCTATTTTTAATAAAAGGAACAATTTTAACTATACTAACTTCAACATTTTCAAAACAATAATGTAAAATAAAAGACATTATTTCAACTCTGTTATTACTTTATATATCATCAAATTTTTGATCTCAAATCTATATTGATTTCTTCTTATATCAATGTTATTCAAAATTTCAGCAATGTACTTATATTTACAAAATTTGCTATTTAGAAGATAAATGCAACTAAGAGTTTCACAAAAAATATTTGGGATTCTTATTGAATTGGGCATTATTAATCATTTTACATGTTTTGTATTTAGCACTGTTACAAGTAATAAAATGTAAATTATTATTTTTAATATTCGTATTCTCTATTTTAAGAAAGCTAATATAATTATTCCAGAACTCATAATTATCTTTAACCGATTTATGATTATAAAAAATATCAATACAATTCTTATTCCAAGATATTCTTACTTTATAAAACTGATTATTTGTTTATTTTTACAATCTTCCGATTATTTATCAATTATAGCTATTTTATGCTGTATACCATAAATACTAGAACTGTTGTTATAATCTATATTACTATATATCTTTTTGGCTTTATTCACTGCACAACATGTCTAGTTAAATATGCAAACACAAATCAAAAATAAAAGTCCTAAGATAATATTATATCAAAAGATATAGTATATTATATCAAAAGATATAGTAATATAGAGATAGTATATATATATATATATATATATATATATTATATATATATATATATATATATATATATATATATATACAATATATATATATATATATTCATATATATATACAAAAATCATCATATATATAAAAATCGAATAAGACATATAAGAAATTTTAAAGTTCACAAATAAACAAAGAAGTTAAATCAAAATTAAAATTTTAAAAATATAAAATTACAACAGAACATTAAGAATAACTATTTTAGACAAACCAAAAATAGAAAAATAAATATCGAAAAATGAAAGATATAATCTTCTAATCCACCACAACCTACTATTCCAAAACTCACTCAGACCCTGAAGAAATGCAACTAATACAGTTAACTAGACGTTTTAAAATTGTATAATTTTCATATTAGATTAAAGAGAGAGATTACCTTCCAAATACATATACATGGCTCATATGAGGCAATTTGTATCCATTGCAATGAAGTGTTGATAATGTTGAGTTATTTGATAATGAAATTATCTCCTACCATTATTGTGGATTTCATCTCTTTTACATTACAAAAACAGCAAAGAATAGGATGTATGGTTGGCATAATTAGTAATTAAAGCATTTTTGTGAATGATTAGGGGTTATTTACACTTCGGAAAAGTATCTACCTATATAGTATGAAACTGTTTTCAGCTGTAAGTAATAATCGTTATAGTCCTCGCTTATTACTTCTTGAAGCAGCGCATGCCTTTTTATATAAATGAAATCAAAATATTATTTAAAGTAACTTGCTTATTTATTCAATTAAATATACAGTTTAAATAAATTATGTTATAGTGAAAGTTGATTTTTTGAGTCGCTGGGAAATCTGTTTATGAAAATTTAAATTGTTCGTCGTGCTTAATATGCTGTACAACTTATATGACTGTACTAGCTTAACGCACGATATATCAATTTTCTATTCCAAAGCTTAGGAGCTGGAATGGTTAAGGAAGCTTTGGAATGAATTGGGGACACGTCTCTGTCAAAATTTTGTAATATAAACTTAGTCGTAGATGCTCATTTTGCATTACATAGATGAAGCAATAATTTTAGTTGTTGCATCTAAACATCCGGTTTTGGACCTCCGTTGATGACAGGTAGCTTATGAGCTTGTATAAGGTTCTCTGGAGTTTTGACTGCTGTAGTGTGTAGATGAGACATCCACTCCATAGTTATGTGCTGCATAGTTTCAATGTACTTTGCCATTAAAATTTAAATGTGTACAGTTACATATTATTCAGACCGTTTGTTAGAATATAACAATCTAACAAACACGATATATCATACGAGATGTTTGTTGCTAATATGTTATTACACATTTTTTTGAAAGTAGTTCACTGAATGGCAACCAACATGACAATGAGTCTGTGCCTGATACTATCTAAACTATCAGAACTATATACGGTGTGTATATTATAGAACTGATAAAAAAAAACCCCGCTGAAACTGCTAAATATGTCTAAAAACCTTGAATATATTATTAAAATACTTATTAAAGCTATCGTATACCTGACATTTAACTTCAAATAAAATAAAATTAAAATAATTACACTTGAAAGCATTTTCGAAAACCTAATTAAAAGTTAATACATACTACTTCGAATAGTTTCGTTTAATTATCACAACATTGCTTCATTAACTAATTGAATTTTTCAGATAAATATGGTATCAAAATTAATTAATGTTGTAATGATTCAATCTGTAATGAATATTTTCATGCTTTAACTAATGTAATGTAATCTGGATACTAGTGTTACAGTTCTGTTTGCTTTTAAAGTGCATACCCATTCAGATCTCCCATGAATACTTTTTGTTTTAACTAATAAATACTGCTACATTGAGGTGTTGGCAGTTTATTTATAATAGTCTTCAAATTGTATTTCCTAAAAAAACTGTGTTTGATAACCAGTAGTCTGCCAGAAATAGCACAATATGCTTATGTAATCCGTTTCTTTCTTTTATTTATTTCTTTTATTTAATTCATA
>BMAW01109482.1:1379273-1404174 GCA_019974015.1 Nephila pilipes | reverse complement strand
TTTTATTTAATTCACATTTAACTATTTATTATTATTTTATTTAATTCACATTTAACTATTTATTATTATTTTATTTAATTTATAAAAAAAGCAGTGATTTATTTTTGACATTTTATTTATTTACATTTAAGACATTTATTTTTGTTTTATTTATTATTATTCTTTCATTTACTTATTTACTTTTTATCCATTTAATAAATTTATTATTTAATTTATTTTCCTGATATATTTATTTCTTTACTTTTTACTCACTTAGTCAATTATTTATTTAATTTTTTAAAATTAATTATCTTTATTTATTTTATATTATTTATTTATAATTTAATTAATTTTATTATTTGTTATTTTTTTCATTTTGCCAAATTTCCTTGTAGATGTATTTCACAATAACAGCATTACAAGCCTGTGTTTTAGGTAAATAAATCCTTAAGCGGAGTAATTTTTTTTTATTCCTCCGATAAGTAAATTATTAGGAGAGTGAGGTTCAGCTCTGATGTTATTTTCGTCATTTGTCCGTATTTCAAGATTACTAAGCCCCTCACCATTGACCATATAGTATTTTTTCTAAGTGAAATTTAATAAGCAAACAATAAATCAACTGATGAATATGTTCCAAATTTCCTTGAGAGATGATTTTTATGCTTCCACGACGAAATCTATTATTGTGTTTTTGATGTAATATAAAAAATAATAAATGTCACCATTTTCACACACACATAGAAGAAAAGGTTTTTACTTTTCAAGTAATTAAGTTTATAAATTGGAAATTTTATCTTGAAAATCATAATCAAAATAAAAAGATATCAATTTAAAACCTTCATTGTTTATTTGGAACTTAGTAAAGAAGAGAGATGAAAACATCGATTAGTATATATTAAGTAATCATTTAACTCTAGAATATAAACAAAAAGTTCTAGAAATGTGTTCAAAAATGGGTCATAAAAATAACAAACTTAGTTTTAACAATTATCATTATATAGCAGAAAGTGAAAACTGCAGAATTAAAATGTGGACACATGTAAAGGACCTCATCCACAGAATATTTTAAAAAGAATTGAAATGGAATTCACTGGAACTGATATTTCTACTCTCTGAAAATGATATTTGCTATCCATTGCGAAGAAATAATAGCCATTGAAGACAACTAACGGCTGCAGTGTTTTCATTTCAATTTACTTTAGAAGGAATTTTTAAATGTGATTCCCAAATTAGTGTAATTGACTGCATTCATTATTTATTAGATTCTATTTATTCTCGGTCTACTTCATTATGAGACAATTGTTTGTATTTTTATTCAGTTGTTGTTTGAAATAATGCTTAATCATCGTTTGTACTGACGTTGTTGAAAGTTTGGACGTGCCATTAACATAGTTATTGCTTTCCATTTTCCTAATCTTTTTTGCTGTCTGATCTCCCGTCATTTGCACACCGCATATGTTTTCTCACAGAAGTAATGGACATTTCATGACTTGAAATTGACAAAATTGCTGAAAAAAAATTAATAAATTCTTGAGAGAGATTAGGCAGGAGTCAGTCTCAAGCAGGCACTTTATAACTGTTATTCGTTAAAAAAATTGTTTTCATTTTTCAGGAAAGATAACTCTTCGAAAATTTAAAAAAAACCTATGAATCTACGAATAAAAATCAATCTACATATCAAAGAATCTTCATATTAATATAAAATAAATGGATTCAAAAGAAAGTTATACGTAAAGGAGAATTTGTTTATGTAAAACAGCTTTATGAAATAAATAGTCCTCTTCTATTCAATTACTTACCTAATTTACGCATTCTAATATATTTTTCTATAATTTTCTGTTATTATGTTTACACGAAAATTAGTAATTACAATATTTGTAACATAATTAAAGGATATTAGGTACTTTAAATGAGTATTTTCTACTTTTTTTTTTAAATTTATACGACAGTATTAAGAAATATTTTTCTGAAACACAAGAAACATAAGTCTAAAAAACAGAAAACGTGAAACACAATGGTAAGCTGTGGTAACGTATTTTTGTTGTTGTCCATGCATGTAAAAGATTTTTTAATACAATAAATAGTATCATATGAAGAATTCTTAACTCTTTTTGTCACAGATTAAATTTTGATGAATTTTTACATAAATTTACATATTCAATTGAACAAAAAATACCTTGTTATTTTTCAGCTCTAAGATACATCTTGAAACAATTAAATATTGCCCGTTGTTGGCGCTTATTATGAACAAAATAGCGAGCCTTGCTCAAAAATATATTTATTTATCGTATTTGAATGTAGAAGATGGCACTTATATAGGAGGTTGCTTTTTATTTAATTCGTATTTTGTTTACTTTAAAATAAGCACACAAAAAAAAGAATAATTACTCTGAATTTAATTCAGTATTTAGAATGTTCTAATTATAGACCTATTAACTGCTTCACCTTCAATATTAATTACAAGTGAATTGATTATATATATTCATATTATTCCAATATTTTAAAGTTATAAAAAGAAATAGTGGTTTTAAAGAAAAAAAAATTATTTGTTAAGTGCTTAAAATGTAAGAATCGAAGTAAAAAATGTAAGTAAAATTTGTAAATGTTATTACAACATTTTAAGTTTTTAATAATTCAGAAATTATTTATTTTAAGCAAACACTTTCGATAGGAAATCTTAAAAAGTATTAATTATTTATTTCTTAGTTCCAATGAAGAAGAAAATAAAATTTAGAATTTAAACTAAAAATTTATTTAAAAACTAAGCTATTTTTAAAAATAGAAGTAATCATGCTTTATAAAACGTGAGAAAAAAATTATAAATACAAATTTGTAGTCATCTGTTCTTAAATTTATCAAAATTAAATAAAATATTTGCTTAAGATTTTCATTTAAGCATAATCAAATCTGAACGTGGAACAGCAAGTTTTTATTTTTCTCGTATGGATTACTTTATACAGCGCAAGCCCAATAAAAGATATTTTACTTCCACAAGATGTTAAAACAAATTGTTAGATAATAATTTTTTCATTTTTCATAACACTTAGTGTTTTGGAAAAGTTATGTTGTATTTTTAATCGTAAGTTTTCTTCGATCTTTATCTGTCTCTTACGAATGAACTTTAAATATAATTACTTATGCAAATAGTATTATTAGTAAAGGTTGGGCATAATAATTTGCCTAACATCGTCAAAGGTTCAATCACTTTAATTTTGGAAGATTGTTTGTAAATAACTTATTACATTTAATAATATTTAGATGAAATTTTTCGTCAAAATTCTATTCCCGTAAAATTTGCTTATTTTTAAATTAGATTTGTATTTAAATGTTTCCGTTTGTTCTGTAAGTATAAATCTTGAAGGAACAAGCTGATGTGACAAAATTCTAAATTTTTATTTTAGGAGCGGTAAATTCAATATTCATCTTATATATCACATCTTTATCTTTACTCTCAGAGAAAATCAATAGTAGCGATATTGATGAATGTTTTGCATTCACATTTCATAACATGTGTAATATATTAGTATTTTCTTTTGTTTAAAAATGTAATTGCTTCTTAGATGAACGAAAAATGACTCTACTAAGAATAGTTTGTGAATAACTGTTATATTTACTTGTTTCATTAGGAAAAAAAATGTGTTTCAATTATTTCAATTAGGATTTAAATTATATGAATAAATTTTGTTCCTAAGTACATTAATCTTTAAAGAACAAATATTTTTTGAAATTTTTTTTAAAACCATCATATGTACATGTTTTTCCCCATTAAAAATCCTCTTATTTTTGATGGAATAATTCACAATTTTATCACCTCTACACGTAAAATAGCTTTAAATAAATTATGCAGATATAATAATTTATTATCTGTTTCTAAAACTTTCTAAGCAAATAAAAATTACTTCGTATTGCTTTTAACTACTCTTAGCTTTAAAAAAAACTTAAATGACTAATAAATCATTTAAGAACTCTTTCAAAAGGATTTGTGCAGCCGTTGAGAATTAAGTGATAGGAAAAACGACCTATAGTAACAAAATTTATTTTGGGAAATTAAATGAAATTACTATACCTGTTACGAAAAACCTTCCTATCGCACTGAACATTGAACTGTTTTTTTCATTTCCTTATGACATGAAAATCATACAGAGGAAGCAAATTTCAGTAAATAGTTTTGGGTTTGGAAAGAAAATTTCGGATTTTATATTTTTTTGCTTCTTAAGCTAAATTTAGAAGTTTATTAAATCTATATCCATTTCTAAATTACCTTTGTTAAGTTATACGTTTTATATGAATAATCGAAGCAAACTATACAACTTTCCATTTTCAGAAAATAATATATCCTCTATTTTCGGATGTAGAGTGCATTAATTTTCAAACTGGCTTCTTCGATTTCTAAAGCACATATTCCAGCATTTTTTTGAACGGAATACAACATTTTATCTCATTTCGTAATAAATATACACTGGTCTTTAACAGTTAAGGTAAAACCTGTCTCTTAATGCTCGTCATAAAAATAAAGATACAAATATACAAGAAACAGTTATACTCACCACAATTTTGTTGAAGAATTTACCACTTTTAACAATAGTTGGAGGAAACTGCAAAAATCCAATTATTATAATTTTAAGCTTGTCGTTGGTACTAAGATGTTATAGGATATATCTAGAATATATTTATCTAATTCATTACTATGGTGAACAAGATGGAGGGAAATAACGTTATCATAATCTGATGCTGGTTAACGTGTCTTTTAGTTTGGTCCAAATACTCTGGAATCAATTTGATACTGAAAACTCAGTATCATGAAAACTTGTTTCAGGTTAGAACTCCTGCGCAAGATGGCTTTCTAGCCTTTCAGCTCGATGGCAGAGTAACATTACGTTGCCTCAGCCCATTTCGGATCATTACGCTGCAACAAGGTAGACAATATCAGCTACTACGTTGACCATACGTCTTTGCAATCAAAGACTCAATGCAAAACGTCCCCTTTAGTGTATTATACTAATAGATGACACAGAAGTGTCCGTTTACATTGGGTACGAGAGCACGTTACCTGAAACAAACAGTAATGGGATTCTGCATTTTTCACTGACAAGTACCAATTTCTTTTCGAGAGTGATTCAGGTTGTCTGATATTCACAGTAGAAAAACAGGCACTGCAAATATAATATTGTTGAAAGGCACAGTAAAAGAGGAGCTAGAATCTCTCAAGGTTGTTCCCTCAGCATGTGTGCCGTGGTGGAACTCTTACTGCTGTGAAATATCGGAACGAGATCCTTGCTCCATATGTCAAAACATATGCTGCTACTATAGAAGATCAATTCAGCCTAATGGATGATAATACGTTACCTCACCGAGATAGGCTTATTGATGAAAATGGGGATAAAGGTTTGGAGTGAATGGAAGGACTAGTTCGATATCCGGAACTTAATCCGATTGAGACTCTTTGGAACTACCTCGGGAGACAAGTGGCTGTCTTAAGTCTGCTTCCGAGGTCGTTAAATGATCTGGAATAAGGGTTACTGCTTGTATGGACATTGCTTCCCATTTCACTGTCCGACAACTTAATTGGTAGCATGGGAAGTCGATACTGCCTATGCTTTAGGAATAGGAGATGGCCACAATTCCAATTAAAACGCGCTAATTTA
Organism: Nephila pilipes; assembly: GCA_019974015.1. Classification (NCBI taxonomy): domain Eukaryota; kingdom Metazoa; phylum Arthropoda; class Arachnida; order Araneae; family Nephilidae; genus Nephila; species Nephila pilipes. The sequence continues at coordinate 1,398,550 of BMAW01109482.1, read as the reverse complement.
ACTTTTCTTCACAAAAATCGAGAGTAAAAAATAATAATTTACAATTTTTATATTCATGTCAGGCTTGATATTAAAATAATGCAAAATTGAATAAATAACTCTTTACAGTACAATTCTTCCAAATTAAATTTGTTTTCAAATCAAACGCACTGTTTGTCCAATAACTTTAGGATTTAGTTTATTTATAATGACTTATAGACATAAATATTTTTTTATTTTTACAAAGTAAATGTAATGAAACTAAAAGTAATTATTGAATTATAAATCTATAATCAATTTCATTTCATGGAAAAATATGTATTTTATAGATGAAAGTAAAGCCTCTCTCTCTCTTTCTAAAAATAAGAAATAAATTTCAATATTCTACCAAGGAAGTGAATGATGTTTTCCTGTATAATAATATTATTGATTAAACATATATTGATTTAATTCAGTTAAAAAGAACGCAATGAAACATTTTCTACTTTACTAAAATAAATTTTTTGTTTAAAATGAATACAATATTATATGTTTAAAGTATAGAAAAAGCAAGATGGGCCTTAAACTTTTATATGTTGAGAAGTATTAAGCTTTAAATAAAAGGATTACCATAAAGTGTTTTTAAATAATTCACTCAACATAGCTAAAGTTATAATTTTCTATATGGACATTATACGATAGAAATATTATTTTCAACAAACTTAGTGAAACAACAATTTGAATTTATCCGTATTTAGTAAATTTTTCCCTAGATTTTTTTTAGTTTCTTAAATGCTTAAATTTAAAAAAAAAAAAAAATTTCAAGAATTTCGCTTCCAACTAATTTCGAAAGGTTTGAATACGGAAGTAAATGAAATTAATTACGCTTAATTATTAAACATGTCCAGAATTGTTCCATTTTTTGATGAAGGAAAGTATTTTGCTTATATTTTTACTTTCAGTGACTTTAAATAATTTTCATAGAAATCGAAGTATGTTTACTGAATCTTACGTTTAAATACCAGTATTATATCTTGTTGGACATAAGATGGTGGTTCAAAAAGTTTCAGTATTAGAAATGGGACATGGAGTACTAGAAATAGAAATGAGATAACTCATAAAACATTTTTTATTGATTGTTGTTCCTTTTTCAGAGAAGTTCATTAGTATAAAGCACAAGAAATCATTGCAGAAACTTTTCCAGCTGATGAGAGACCGCACTCGCTTTTCTTGAAACAGATTCATCGGAAAGATCATATTGTTTTGATTGTAGATTGGTTTCCGCGGAGTATGATGATGAATCCAGGTCTCATGGATGATGAAATCTCATCGTAAAATGACGGTGACCACTCGAATGATTGAATTACAAATTGCTACCAGATCAGAGCTGACCTTCGAATAAGTGTCAAATTTGTTTTGGCACCGTTTAACAGATGAGAGTACACAATGGTAAGACAATTTTGTTTTATCAATGCCATCTACTTTCGAAGGCAGATACATTTTGAGCCATCATCATACATGTAAGGAAAACTACTCGTTAGCAAAACCCAAGAATACTTTAAAATAATATTTTGTGTATTTTCCTCTCCTATATATATCAGTTTTAGTCGTGGAAACGCAAATCAAAATAAGCGAATGTTTATAACAAAATATTCGTTTCTTGGTATTAAACCGGATGTAGTATATATCCGAAGATTGTTTCTTCTGCAATTATAATCCTAGTTGTGTATGCATTGTTATTTTGAATCAAAATACTTAAAAACCTACATTTGTAAAAATTGCGGAACATTATATTCCGTAATATTCGATATAGACATTCTGTAATTGCAATAATCCAAGTGAGATATAATTTCAAAGATTTTCATGCGATAAAAATGCTTAGCAATGATTATTCTGCCTTTTTTTCAATGATAAATTGTAACATCCGTTTGACTATAACATAATTCTAAAATTAAGAATCCACTACACAATTTAGATTCCTTTTCGCCTTTTTAACAGAATTATAAAACACTTCAAAATAACTACATTTAACTGTTTTTGTAGAAGCAGTTTATATATATATATATATATAGATTTATTAATATATATATATATATATATATATATAAGCGGAATAGTAAAAACAAAGAAGTATAGTGAAAATATATTTTTGACAGAATTGACACTCTTTGATTTTAAATTAGTAATGACATATTCTATGTGCATATTATGTGTGTAAATTCATTTAATAGCAATATTTAATGCCTTTTCAATTCCCATATAATGTCGTACTAGTACTGAAAGGAGTGTGTAAAGGAATTTGCTATTTCGCAAGATTAGTTTGGTCTAGACGAATGCAATCGATTTATAGGATAAATATTTATCTTATTGGACCCGCATAAGAACAAAGAGATCCAGGTGATCTTTTGTATGCTTTAGAGAATTCGGATTTTCTCATGGTAGTATACAAAGATCACTGATGCCATCGAAAAGAAATATAAAATAAAATATATCTATAGTAACAGTTTGTATTTACCTGATTAGCTTGGAAATCTATCGTGATTGATACTTGAATCTCTAGCAAAACATTGAATGCGCGTGTGGTAAAGTTTGAGTATTTCTGGGACTACTTAAAGCTACTTAACTTTGGGTACCATGTTTGGCAAATATTATGGTGTGCCTTTCCTATCGAATTAGATTTCAAATCCAAAGCATCAAAATGACAAGTATTATATGCTGCTTGAACTTAATAAGTATTTGAATCATAGAAGTAGCTGTACATAAATGTTAAGTTAATTTCAAAATACTTCCATGTCATAATGAGTAAGTTAGGAGAAATGGAATGCCCAAACATAAGTGACATCTTTGTCTTTCAAAATTTCTACGTACACATAACCTAAGTTGGTCCATAAAACTCGCATAATCTCTTAGCACGATAGTCATGCAACCAACAATTGTGACCATTCGTATAATATTGCAGATGTTTAATTTTTTCCTATCAACATTCGTTCGGAATTTGTTTGAAAATATTCACAAGCGAAGTAAAGCAAATAAGCTTTTACTACCATTACATGTTATTCAAATGTAATGTGTAATGCTTCCAAGCACTTTTTTGTGGACCAGAAGCACAAGAAAATGATTTCCAATGAAGTAACATTTAATATCTTAACCGCAGTAATAAAGTTTATGAATAGCACATTTCAATATATTTTCGCTTCGTGAACTTAGAAATACTGTACTGTTAGAAAAATGTACTCAAATTTAATGCAAAGTGTTTAAAATTAAAGTTAATAATTGTCATTGTAAAAACACATCTATACCCAATAAAGATATATATACCTAAGAAAAAGGCACTTTATGAGTAAATATTTTAATTAGTAACCAGAATTTTTATGAGAAGTTAACTGTAAAATTCAATTTTAAGAATGTTTTCAGTAATTCATTCCGAACTTCTTGTTGCAGCATGAAAGGATTTGTAACGCACTGTTGTTACAGTCAGTATTAATTATTTTAAATAGTCACTAATAAATAGTCAAATGAATAGAAAATTATACAGAGATGATAACAAGGTTATTTTATTCAGGCTATGAATAATCAGAATCCAATCTCTAACCTACTCCATCTGTGGAACAGGTCCCTATACACATCAGATCTAATATTCAGTATAATAACTTACTATTTATTGTACCGAACAAACAGTTTCGAGTCATTAAAAGATGTATAGACGAGGCTTAGGATCTTTGAACCTTTGTAGACTATTCCTATAGCTGCTTACTCACCACAGGTCTGATACAACTGTCTCGCATTTTCATATAACAACTCACTTTCTCTACCACCAATCAACTAACAACTCTCGTAATAATTGCTTTATTGCTTATATATCCAGTTCTTCTGCTCTATTTATTATGTTTCTATAATTCTAATCAAATCTGCATAAGTCGTTCCTTCACGTTTCATTTATTGAGATAAGTTTTCAATTCAGAAAAATTCATTTAAAGTTTCCAAAATGTTATCAGAAGGGGGAAATACGATTGGACAAATGTTATAAACTAAGTTTAACATTTGTTCATTTCGTAGGAGCTTCATTTGTTATTTAATTTCAATTTAATCAGAGCTAAAATTGGGTGATAGTATAAATTTTCTGAAAATTATGATGAATCAAAAGGTATTTTACCCTTTTGTTCGAAGTCTTATTGCAAGAGTTGATTAAATTTAATATTTTTCACAGATCAATTAATACTTTATTTTTAAGTCTTAAAAAATAATATTTGATGATTTGCAGCATTTATTGAATTTCATAAAGCTATAAGACTTTTTTCCCCCTCTTTCTATGTGTTTGTTTGTTTGTTGAATGCTTATGATTGCCTGCTTCAACAAAACTCAGTACACTGTTCATTATGTTTTAATTGCTTATAAAAGGTTTCATAATAATCGTTCATTCTTCGGTAAAGCATGTGTTTTGAACTTGTCTGATTTAATGGGAGAAAACCACTACTATCAGTTGTTTTCCTTTTCCCATAAAATGGCTTTATGTATAATATTTCAGATTTTAACCCTTACATATTAAATTGTTTTTTGTACATCAATGTGTATTTTATTTATTATTTCCTATAACTTAAAATAATTCATCACATTTTCAACAAATGTTTTTCCTGGCTTAGCTCGACTTGGCTTTTGCTCCATAAACCCTATATGTCACTCACTCATTCAACCCAGTTCAAAGGTGTACGTATAGAGCCAACATGATTTACAATTTTTGACCACTGTCAAAAATGTGGGGACTATTTACCACCTAGAAATTACGACATGACTTTTGAATAATTAATTAAATTTAATGATGCTTATCGGTAAATTTTACATGCTATTTACAGCTCTCTCTATATATTTACCCTTATCATCGAGCAGAATCGCGTTGAACACCGTCTACGGTAACGTGTGTATTTTCCCCTTTCATCCGTACCTCTCGTTAGGCCTGCCGAGTAAATGGCTGTCGTCTGGCCTTCCTTCTATCGTTCTGCCTCCGCCTCTTTGCTTGTGTGATTTTATCTCTTCTCTTTACTTCTGCTCAACCTCTTCCTGAAAGATCTCTTTCCACTTCATTCTTGAGGGTTTGTCTGAGCTCCTGTAAACCCTAGTTTAAATCCTCTAAATGTGGTAAGGGATAATGTCAGTAGAAATTCTATCTGTAGTTTACTCCGTGTGGGGGAAGCGGAAGGGAGTAATCACTCCCACACAGGTGAAGATGATATAAGGGTAGGAATCCCACTCTCCAAAACATCGCCACTCCGGTGAGTTTATATGATCTTCTTTAGACTTAAATTGCATGAGTCCCAGCTACGTGACAGTTTATATTTGGAATTATAAGACTTCAACCTGCTGCTGATCAATTACCAATTCTTTATCTACATATAGATAAAATGATGCCATTGTGGTGAAAATCTATGACATATATTTAGATTTATTGATAGAAAAATTTATAGATTTGTTGATGTTTGAATGAAACTCTAATTTATTTATCAATGATATCACTTATACTTTTAAAGATTTTATTCGAGATTCTTATAATTTTAGTGAAGAGCTGAGATATTTAGCTACAGGTAAGTAAATTGGTTTGGAATTTTAAGCAAAATTTTATTATACTCTTGGCAATAAATAAGACATTCCATTAAATATGAGCAACATTCAATTTTAAATGAGTGTTATTACAGTTATGGATTTTAGTTATTGCGATCGAGTCTTTTGTAATGTATGCATTCTTACTGTCACACATATAAAGTTCATGATTGTTTCTAATACTCGACCTCGACGTACATCAGCAGTCTATTCGAGTAGTAATAAAACTCCCGACTTGAGGTCAGACTCCAAACAGTCCTTTTTATCCTCAGGGATCAAAGAAATCTTACAAGTAGTTACACATCGACAACATTTAATCCGGCTCAAATAATCTCTTCCACGTGACTTCTCGGTGTTTTTCAAGAAAAGACAAAACAACGAGAGAATCGATCCGTCGCAACTAAGCTGTCGAAAATCGGATAATCATTGGGCGTAAAGAAGTTTGGTTCTTTCCAAAAAAAACTTTGGATTCTCGGTACTCAAAGGAAAAACCACTTCTTTCCGACCATCAATGTTTTCTGTTTGATTTTCTGTGACCGAAGGATAAACAATCGCTTATGATGAAATGGTATTTATTTTTCTTATATCACAGGGAGGAATTTTCTTTCTTGAATTCTGGAATTATCTTTTGTATTTGTCTATTTTGTAGCTATCGAAAATATGATGCGAATATCATAATATTAAGCCGATTTCCTAATGCATAATCTTGAAACCTGGAAACCTAAATATAGAATTTACAATTAGATATTTAAATCTGAAATCTGAAATATTATTTACTCGTATAGAATATAAATTTAAATTACTAAAAATATATCTTATTTACCAGCATGAGAAAAAAAATTACTTAAAAATACGAAAAATAATGCTAATATCTTAACGCAATTTAAATTCAATTACAGATATTTTATTCATGAATATTTATAATAAGTAGAATTTTACGAAAGCAATTAAATAGCTAAAATTAATACAAGCCAGTCTTAAAAAATTCTGCGTTATAAAAATAAAATATTTCATACAACACTCGTTTCTCAAAAGTAACTTAATATCTACATGAAATTTTGCTCGTTTGAAAGAGTTAAACAAATATTTCCAATAAGAAGAGAAATACATTTTGAAATGTAAGAACTGAATTTCAAATTTTTAATTTCAAATGAACCATAAGTTTATATAATCAGCACTAATTACAACGCTTGTTAATTAAATGTCTCATTTTCAAGGGAAATATATAATATTCAAACATGTTGTCGATTCACAGTTTAAATTAGTTCCTGTTTTAAAAAAAATAATGTATTAAAATGTAAGACTTCAAAAATCAAAATCTGCATAAAAGTTTAATGAAAAGTTTTGCAAATATGAATTATTTTTATACGAATCAAAAACTTGAGGTAATGTCATTATTTATGTTGACAATATATAATTTATATTATATGTTTTTTCCAATGAATGTAATTAAAAATAAATTAATAAAATAAAAACAAAGTTTTAACAGCCATCGTTAACTGGAATATTTATAAAAGATTACATCCACTCATTTATTCAACTTAAGTGTATAAAATATTTTATTTTTAATTCATTTTTTATATCTGCTAAGTAAAATTAATAAGTAATGTGTAGGAGTTATATGAAAGAACTTTTTGAGAAATATATATATAACATGTATACAAAAATATAAACATTTCCAAAAGTGTCCTCAATATTGGCCACCACTGTATATGAAATGGAATTCCCATTTCCGCTCCGATTAATCATTCATGTATGGAATAAAACAGTCCCTTGTCGAATTAATTGTTTATTTCAGTTGTGAGCATCTTCGTCATATAAGTAACCAAGACATGGAAGCAATTTAATTTCGAAGCAGCAGCGAAAGTATAATTCACAAAGAGTGCAGAGTGGCACGTATTATCCAGGAAGAAGAAAAACTTAAAAGAGGGCGCACATCACATGGCGAGACGCAGAAAGAAAAGAGGAAGTGGTTATCGAAGTCTGAGTATTGATAGACAACACGTGATATATGATTCAGAAAGTCATAGTTGTACAAAGATTTGCGAAAAGATTAGTTGAGACAAATTTGATTGTATGTTAAATTTAAAGGACATTAAAAATAAAAAGTACTTTAGAATTAGGAACCAAGCAAAATGAAAGCATTAAGACTGTTTCATCCCCATCCCATACGTATATGTATGCGTGTGCACCCTCCCGAAAAGTGTTTTCATGTGACATAACTTAATAAGAAAAAAGATCCCAGTTAAAAATGATAAACGTTAAAAGAGATTCTTTTTTATTATTGTGGTAGCGGTTGCCTAGTGATTAAGAAAGTGGACTAATGACCGGCGGTTTTCGTCATGTCTTAGGTTCGGCCCTTGATGACTCTAAGGATCCGCCGTGTAGCCGGGGCTGATTCACGTTAAATTTGTTGGGGGCCAAATTCCTATCGTTGGCGTGGTGTGGAAGTTAGGAGAGTTTGAGTGCCAGCTCAGGTGTCATCTTCGTCACTTGACCAAGGTTCAAAATTACGAGATCCGTCGTCATCAACCCTCGTGTTCTTTCTAGTGCGACGTTAATAAAACCAACAAACCTCATTTTTCTTCTTTTTATCCATTGAAAAATCTGCTTTGCATGAAATTATGCAAAATGGAATAAAAGTTTAAGAAATAGCACATATTTTGATAGAAAAGAAAATAAAAAATTATGTTTAGGATAAAGTTGTGTAAAGGGGAATTGGATTAAGTAGTATTATAAACTTTATTCTTTCACAGAGAACTTTATAAGGTTTCTGAACTTATCAGTACTTGAGCTAAGTCAGTTATCGCTCTTCTATGCTCGAAAACTCACTAGACTTCCTCATTTTACTCACTGTCAGCCATCGGTATGTATCCCTGCTTATCCGGGACTCTAGTTTAGTATAAATGCAGCTTCGTCACAGTTCAGGAATTAGTTTCGGGGGGTATAATACACAATAAGGCTTTTAATGGGAAATACCAATATATGCTGAATTAAGCTGCAAAGGATATTTAATATTTAGCTGAATAAATTTATTAACTGCTCTGAATTCCTCTGCAAGTTATTGTAGTTTAATATGATACAGTAAAAGTAATTTAAATGGTAAAAAAATTTAAAAATTAGGAAATTAAAATTAAGACTGATTTCCTTTTGTTTTTATACTCAGTAATACCTATTCATTAAAAAGAAACCCAAACTGTACTTTGTGACTTTATACTCTACAATACCTATTTATGTTTCTGAAATTCAAACTATACTTTTACTAACACTATAGCGAAAATTTGTTACTGTATGAAACGAATACTTTTTTTTTATCTGGAAGATGAATATGAACAAAAAGGTTACAATTTTTATTTGGGTAATTGAAATCCAGTGATTCAGTAGATTAAATTAGAAGAGGTAATTGATCACGAGAATTATTAATTGCTCTCTTGATTCTAATTATTCTTTTATGATGAGTTTCTAATTTAATATATTTTCATTGAATAAACGAATGTTTAGAAAAACATTTTTGTACTTTAATCCGGTTTAATATGTATTTAAATAAATTAAAAGTCTTCTTACATCTAATTCATACAAATAAATTTAAAGAAATTTGTTGGTGCAATTTTGGGAGGGAATTTCAGCTCATAAAAAAATCACATTTTTCTAGTACTTTTCTTCCTATATATATTTATGTTATTTATAAGAATTTTTTTTCGTAAAATTCAATAGCTTTCAAAAACACTTGTATCTTGTTCAATATTTAAATTTTCAAACTATTATGCATTAGTATTTATGTGATACAACTTGTTTCGGTTTGCTCTTTTTACTATATGCTTGCTTTATTTAGAAAAGATTTTAGTCTCAAAATGGAATTTTTTTCTAAGAAGCTTCATATAGTTCCTTTATATCAAAGAGTGTAAGTTTTTATCTGACAAAAGAATTATAACTATTTTTTCCTCAAATTGTTTTCTAGATATTACGCGAAATTTTTTCTAAAAAACAAGTATGTTTCAAAAATTTGCTTTTATATTTTCATCATATTTCTGAAAGGAAAAGAGGAAAGCAATTCTCAAGTATTATAAAAATTTAAGTACTTTTATTTGAAGAGTTTCAGTTCAATACATTTGATATATTTGCCTCGTATAGTGAAGGAATAGATTATTTAATCCTAAATATTATTTATTCAAGTAACAGTCAAATATGAACCAACACTTCGTACGAAAATGGATCAACTATAAACGATACTTTTTTTAATAGTGAGAGACGGCTTTTATATACTTTATCACAACAATAATAATGGGTGACTTGATACTTAAATAATTGTTTTATTCATCAAAAAATTGTTTATTAAGTCGCTAACCCCTGAAACAATGTAATCGAATATGGAATGGCTTACTAAGAAGTGAAACTGATCCACTAAAATAAAAAAAAAAAAACTCGGTTTTCGACAAGAAAAACTCTCGCAATTGTTATTTTGGAATTCACAGGATATTGTTTATGTCTATTTCCTGTTTGATAGACGTTCAATTAATACAGTAAACTATTGGAAGTCTTTGGACAAGGTTGAAGAAGAATATTGGTCTAAAAGATGTTTCTTTGAGGTCCGCTATGTTCTCCAAAATAATGCAAGATTCCACATAATTAGTGTAACTCAAGCAAAGTTAAAGGAACTTCACTAGGCAACACTAAACACTGTCCCAGTAATTCGTATTTAACACCTTCAGCCTACCATACGTTCGGTTCCACAAAGAAGCTTCAAGAGGGAAAAGATTTTTCATGGTATAAAATAGAATTGGTTCCGTATGCGTTTGGAAAAAAAACTCACAATATGTTGTAAAAATGTGTTGATCTTGAAAGGAGGGTAATAGACAAGTAACATTAGTGTAATTTTGGAAAGTAGTACTCCAGAGAAGCTCTTTTTATAAAAAGTTTCGTTTACATTTGATCCGCCCTCCTATATAGCATGATGAGCACTCGTTTAGTTATTTATCTATTCAAGAAACTTAATAAGAATCGAAGTGAAGAGAGGACAGATATTTCTTGATCTATGCTTTGCATATCTTCTCTAACAAGACAGTCATAGATGAATTTATTTTAACAATGATACAAAGTGAATTCTATATAAATAATTTTATTAAAGAATTTCTTATTAAATAAATTACTTTATTAATCATCTGTAATGAAAATAATACAGCTTATACTCGTAAACTAATCCCCCAAAGGTGTGGTATTGATTTATAAATACAAATATATCATAAAAATTAAATTAATAAATTAATTTAAGAATATCCTAATGATTTTTCAACGCTTCTTACAAGCTATTCTCAGATATCATAGAATACAAACTGTTTCATGAAAGGGAAATATTTATGCCTAATTTAAAAGTAAATTTAATGCAAAATGGAAAAAAACAGAATTTACATTTAATATTTAAAAAATTGCATTTCATTTAATCAAAAAAAGTTTGAACTAATTTAGATCGTAACAGGAATGTAATACTTATAATTAGCCAATCGTAGTCATTGTTTAGAAAATCAATGGATTGCGAGCTTTATAATTTAAGGTATTAAAAATATCAGGTTGAAACTAACTTTAAATAGCTTATTCTTCAACTAATTTCAATTTAAAATTATTTCATATCCATTATAACGAAATTTCTTTCGTCTCTTTTGCTCTCAGGTTGGTCAATCGGTTTATTAATAGCGTTTCTTGGTTTTCTGCTTAACAGAAACAATTTGTCATAATATTTTTTATTTATTCCTAATACAGTGTTTAATTCTTTGAGAACATTCTCATTTTTATACAATTCTAACTTTTTTTAAGTTTTCTGATCATAAGGTCAGAAAAATTCACCGGCACAAAATAACATATAATTTTGGTAAAAGTTAAAATTTGTTCTCTGAAGTTCAATTTAATATTTCGTTCCGCTTATTCTGTAAAGAAATGTAGTTTTTCTAACAATACAAATCTAATTACAGTATAGGCAATTTCTTAGCATATTATTTGTATTTAAATTATAAAAGCTTTAATTATAATTATATTTACTTTATAAGTAACAATTGAACAACGAAAACAATGAAAGTAAAATATTGAATACACACAAAATGAGCTATTGTTGCTAAATTACGCGAAAATGGTGTTTAACACGCTGGAATTGCATTTCAAGTAGGTGGAAATGAGATTACTTCTAGAATACGTAAATTTTGTTTACGTTGTATAGAAATAAAATTTATAAGAAGAAAATAGATAAAAGAAGGAAAAAGTATACTAGAGCTGTTGATAAAAGTATAAAAATGGTATTCTTGTAAGGCAGAAGAATTCTATTTGAGACAATCAGAATAACTTGGTATCGTTCAAGGACGATAGGAAGAAAGTTATAAAATTTTGGTCTTAGAGTAGGATTCCAAGAAAAATCCATTTTAACCCTCTTGCGGTAAAATACAAGTCTAGCTCATGATCAAGTTATCCTGACATAACATATAATGGCAAGTTAAACTCGTCATGTGTCTAAAGTTACTGTTGAATGTAATAAAAATAATTTAATTTGAAATTTCTATTGTATTAAATCTGGCAACATAGCATTCTCTTTTATTACTTGTGTAAATATCCCAGATCATTATCACTTGTTGTGTATCGTTAGAACTACTAGGTAATTTTAACAGCCAAAATTTTATTTTTTTCAATCACACCTCATTAGTGTGAACAACGATCTGCATATGCTTTTAGTAAAGCAAAATGTTGTGAAATAATCACCATAACAGATAGGAGTAGTGCAGACTTTCAAGATCCACACATACAGAGAGGTAATTGGAGTGAAGATAAAGAATTTTTGTCTTTTTTAATTTTCGATAAGCAATTGTAAATATATTCAAATCAATTATATAATTTTAATTAACAATGAGCACGAATTATAAAATAAATAATTGTTTTTCAATAAAATGTAATTATTGTTAAAAAATTCATTTATTTTAAAAAAAAATTATTTACATATATTTTATTTAAAAAAATAATTTATATATGAGTTTATTATTTAAAAAAAAAAATTGGTAACACCTTCTGTTTTTATTATGTTTTAACAGAATGCAAAGCTCCTTTCTAACCAGCAAATATATGTATATAATTTTTAAATAATAAGGCTATTCTGCTATAGGATTAGCTAGGGAATAGTCTTGATTAAAAAGTGATAGAAATTCATAGTCCCACTTTAAGATTATGGTCAGAATGCATGGTTTATCGAATAAAAGACAATTTAAAAAGGTTATAACTGCATGATGGTAACGTGAAATAAAAAAAACTTCAAGTAATTATCAGATTAATCAGACTTTACTTTAATGCCGTAATCAACGAAACAATAAATACTGAAGGTGATACGATGTTGCTATTAATGATATATTTTTTTTTTTAAAAAAAAGTTAAAGTATAAGTTTTTACGTATCAAATGCCTTCAAATTCTACAATTTGTTTTAATTGGGCGTTAAATTTACTTTAAAATTATATATAAATATTTGCATTGCGTGAAAGAATTCATTTTCTATAAACATGCAAAGTTGAAAAACATAAAAGTTTCTAAAGTGTGTGCCCAAATATTGTAAATTATTAATTCTAAGCAATCCATTTTAGAACTGCTTCTCGCATACATATTATATCTTAGTAAAACAGAATTTAATTAATATCAGCGTTGAACAAATCCCTTCATGAAATCTTTATTTATAAAAATTTTAGTTGTCTCAGCATTTAATTCTATTTATTTAGAATATATAATGCTATAGGAAGGAAAAAGAAACGAGGAATAAAGTTATCGGAGCAATTAAAACTTTCTTTTATATTTCAAATCAATATAAGCTGTATTTTATTCACCTGGGGTTTCCAGTAAATTTCGTGTGAGATTGTTTACATTGATAAGATGTTCTCTTAGACTGCTCAGTTAGTATATTCAACTTATAATTTATTTTCTTGTTCATGTATTATAGTAATTTTAAAAAAGGGTATAAGTCCTAAATATAATTTTTTAACATTTTGCTTAAATAAGAATTTTTCATATATAATTCTATAGCTTTTTTTAAACTTAAAATAAATATCAAAAATATATTTTTTCATTCACCTATCTGTTATATTGTATACCTCTTTTGTATAAGAGAAATAAAAAATTCGAATAAAATTATTAAATTTTTTTTTCATTCATTGGGAATAAGATTAATATCTGACAATTTTGAATTAAATTTCCGCTACTTTTCCTTTAATTTGCCTCTTTTTCCTAACATCTTTTAACTTCATTAACATGCGATATTCTGAATTTATCGGATTGCATATTCAAGTACTCAAAGTTAATCTCTCTGTAAAACATTTTAATACTATAACCATTTATTAAATAATAATTGTACTATTGATACACATCAGTAAATTTAAAGTAAGTTTTTAAGATGCATATTTAATACATAAAACTTTTATGTATAGTTGTAACTTATTATTTAAAGTGAAAAATTTAATAACACAAACTAAACTGCGAAAATTAGTTTTGAATTTACATTTTAGTTAGATTAACATTTTATATAGATTGATTATGGATACAACTAATAATTGTCTTGGCCATGTATTATTTAAAATTTATGGTTATCTTTTCGATCGTATAGTTTTTCCATTCCCACACTGCAATTTTCTAAAAGAAAATATTATGGAGTTATCTTTTGGGTAATATCGCTGCTATCACTTACATATGGAAAAATTCATTTATCTGGAAATCATTATTTTTTCAGGAAACTAATTTTTTGAAAGAATATAATTGCTGATAGTTTTTCATAATTAGTAATTTTTTTGATTTAAAACTTTAAAGAAGTAGCAATTTAATGATCTGAGGGTCTCTTATTCATTTCTTGATTCTACTAGAGACGATTTGTGTGGGATAATTGAGATTATTATTCATTAAATTCAGATATCTCTCAAACGCATCGTGTAAATTGTTATGGTTATAAACAGAGAGATATAAAATTAGAGATATTAAATTTCTGTACTTGAAAGTACTATAGAATCAGGAGGCTAATACTCTAAAAGAAAATATAGACCACATTGAGAAATTGTAACAAATTTCAATTAAATGAAGAAAGGAAATGTTGTAATGATAGTCTTATTCTATACAGATGTCAATTAATATGGAAAAAACATTATGAAATCTATGTTTAAAATATAAATAAGTAATAAATGGTACTTTAAATAGCGGTAACAAACGCAAAACTATTAGATCTAATGTGTTGCGTCTTTTTAAAAGTCTCGAAACGTTTTCCTGCAACGGTTCTCATATGAAGGGAAAGAAACTTATACGGAGATGTCATCAGTCAATAAGGAAAGATTAGGCAATGACTATATATCATTTTCAAACATTTTGGCTATTTGGCGAGAAATTTAACGACTTTGGCGACGAATAGAAAGTTCCCGAAGGTGATGGAAACGAATAGATATCTTCAAAGGGAAGTAAGTTACAGACATTTCCAGAATTTTTCAATGTGATGCCACACCTGGCCGGAACAAGTATAAATGCTTTGAAAGTCTCAGTCATGGGGTTTTGGATGTGTAGGGTGCCGGGTGAATTTTCTGAGAAACAGCGCGTATCTGTCGAAAATTGTCGGAACCTGTCCTGGATGTTCAGAGTAATACTGCTGAGGTGTGTCCGTAGGGAGAACTAATAAGCTAGTGAGCTGAATGATTCTGATATAATTGTGACTGTCCTTCAAAAGCTGTTTTGTTCTTGTATCTGTGACTGTAATCTGTACAAGGTATGTGTTTTCTGTTTATGCTGTTATTTGCCAAGGACCTATGTGTCATTCTGAAAAAATTGCTGCGAATAAAGCGTCATTTGTCATTATTTAATGTGTTGGAATGATATCATTCGTATACACCCTGAAATATATATATATATATATATATATATATATATATATATATATATACGTTAGTGCAGCGTTGATGTAAGTAAGTGATTACAAAATCAAAGCAAAACGATCATTTATTGCAGGAAAAATTACAAATGAATAAATATTTTAGTACCTTATTGGGCCACCTCTAGCATGAATGCTTGATGTGATAAAGTCGGCATTGAGGAATACAAGTCCCTTAAGAAGTCCTGCGACATCTCGTTCCACAATTGCTGTAAACGCGCCTTTAATTCGAACAAACTTGTAGGCAGTCCAACTTGCCGTTCTAATTGATCCCAAATATGCTAGATCGGTGACAAATCTGGAGATCGAGTAGGCCAGAGAAGGAGGGAAATGTAGCATAGGTAGTCCTGTTAAATCCTTGCTGTGTGTGAGCGAGCATTATCCTGTTGAAAAATGTATCCTGTGAGCCCTGCCATAAGTTGCAACACAGGTGGATGAAGAATCTCTCAAACGTGCCTCTGAGCTATCATGGTGATGTGCGCTAATATAAGGGGTGACTGTGTGTCGTAGGCGATGACACCCCATACCATTATACCAGTTGTGGGAGCAGTGTGTCGCTGTACACCGAAGGCTAGATTGAGAGGTTCATCACGGGGCTTCCAAACAGGTATTCGTCATCACTGCTAAAATTGAATCTGGATTCGTCACTAAAGACAACCTGATTCTATTCGATTACAGTCCAATCCCTTCGAGGGTGACACCACATTAAACGGAGGTGAAGGTCAGAGGGTGCCAATGGTAGTACACGTAATTGCCACAGTGATAACAGCTATTCTACAGCCAAGCGCTTTGTGATAGTACTGACTGACACAGAAGTCCTTAGTGAAAGTCATCCTGTCTATGGATGATGGGAAATCAGACAGTTTCCGCTATGCTTTCGTGTCGTATGATGTGATGGTCTTTACGACTATTGGTCTGTCTAGGGCTCCTGAGCCTGGTCACCGTGTAACAGACCTCTCTCTTATCCACTGGTACCAACACGTCCTCACAGTAAAGTCAGAATGGCCTAGGAGGCGAGCTACTTGCCTTGCTGACCACCCAGTTTCCGATATCCATATGATTCTTTTCCCCCTAACTCAGACAGCTGCTTATATTGTCTCCGATAGTGGTATAATGGCATCTCTAGTTAAAAAGCGTCCCTCTGCATCATATTAAATACACGCAAACAGGTTCTGCTTACCTGTTTTACAATCTAAGGAGAATGAAGTTCAACGTCCTCTTGTGGTATTACGCAATACACAATCAAGTTGCATTTCTAATCATTTATTTATCTGCTTGACACGTACCTCCATGTCAAGTTTCGTAACAATCCCATTCTTACTTCTTGATGCTCAAATTTTTATAGCAATAAGAATATATATATATATATATATATATATATATATATAATTTTCTTTAATTTTAGTTTTATAACTATGACATTTGAGATGAGGAATGCAATTTCTTTTTCTGAGAATTATATGAATTTTATAACTTCAATATGAAGTTTTGTCTTCTTTGCTTGCCTTTTGAGAGTTCGAAAACATCTGCGACAGTTGTTTCGATTTTAATGACATGGTTCAGACGTATAAAAGCAAGTCTCAGTAAAAAACTATTTAAACGAATGGTTTTCACTCATTACGAAGAACGATGAGAACGCGCTTGAGTGAGCCAACGATTAAATATTTATTTTCTATCTTATCTATGTTTTGATCACATGCTCAATGAGGAGTGGGAAATAGAAGGTGTGGCTATTAAATAACGACATTGATGCGGCTACAGATGAAGTACGCATGCTCCGAAAGCCAGCAACCGACAGCTGTTTAACTTGAAGTCTTACTCCTTCGGATGCATTGCCTATCGTTTCTCTAAACTCAAATCCGTATACGAGTAGCCTTCGTTCGTATTAAGAGTTCTTTTTTTTTGTTTTGCCGGAAAAATGATTAATGTAACAATAGAGCAAAAAATTGTTCCGAAATTTCACATGAAACATGGTAAAAACGCTACTGAATTTTATAATTAATTGAAAGACTTATATGGCAATAAATGTTTATCGCGTGCACGTGTTTTTGAGTGGTTTAAGCGTTTCAATGTGCTGAGAAGACGTTGAAGATGTTTCTCTCCCGGGTCGCCCTCCGACATCAAAACCTGATGGCAATATAAAAAAAATCGGTAATCTGTTTGGATAAGACCATCGGCTAATTATCCGTGCGATTGCTGAGACTGTAGGGATTAATAAAGAATCCGTAAGGCAAATATTTCTACCAAGACAATGCACCAGCACATTCAAGAAGATTTTAGGCACTGTTCGAACAATGGAACGTTGTGGGGATAGAGGAGGGATGTATATCGAAGGTGATAATAAGTAAATATGACATCGAAATAAAATGTTTCACAGAGATAGTCTCATTAGCCACACCTCGTTTATAATTACTAATTTTGCGTGAAAGTCAATAAATTGCATGCTATAATTTTGAAATTTTTGTTCCATTAATTAATCCTGAAATATTTTTCGTAGTCCTTACATAATATCACTTAAATTACTTTTAACAGAAACGAAATGGTATTGCATTATTTTTAGTGATTTCTTAAGAATGAAATGAAACTTGTATTCTTACAATGATGCAAAGTATTATTTATATGTATTCTTTAAGAACGTATCTACTGTGTAAAAATAGAACTAGGTATATATATATATATATATATATATATATATATATATATATATAAACCCAAATAGTCACCAAATCACGAATAGCCACCAAATCACAACATATAAAAATGTATTAATATCCAACAGAAAATCCAAATAAAAAACGAAAAATTTATAGAAAACTGAATATTTATAGAAATCGTCAAAGACTAATTAATATTTTAGCAAGTAAGATAAAAAAATATGTAATAATTAAACAATCTAAAATTTTAAAGAAAGAAATTAAAAATTAAAGAAAAATCTGTTTAAGGTTCAGAAAATTTGTAAGAGAAAGTCAAGTGGAAGAAAAGAATAATTGAAATGAAGTAATTAATACTGCTTCATACTTCAGAATGGAATAATACGTGTTTATACTGATTATTACTGATCAAACCATTACACTTCAGTGAATGATATTATAAGAATATATGGGAACAAACAAAAAAACAGCAAATTCAAAAAATCTATCATAGAAAAAAGAAGGTCAGTACAATGATGATTTTCAGTTTTACTGCAAGAAATGAAATTACACTTAACTAATCATCTAAAATATTACAAAACTTATTAAAAATCTAAGTAAAAAGAGTGATGTAAATTAAACAAAAATGTAATAAAAATAGTAATCATTCTAAAAAAATGTAATATGAATTATTTACGAATGACATATCATCAAAATAAATTATTGAAACTGTTTAACGACAGCAAAAACAATCGCAGTATGAAATTAATCATCGTTTCTTATAAAAAAAAGGTTTAGAAAATTGCCGAAAAAAACCCAGCAAAAACACGATTGATTTAAGAAGAAAATTTAATTAAATAAATTGAATTAAGTAAAGAAACCAAAACATTTTTACTGCTTAAAATTACTTTAAAAATAATAGAAAAGTAATTGAAAAAATAATATTTAACAAGTTTAATAAGTCAAACATTAAATAATAAATAACACTTTTAAAAAAGTGAAAAATGGATCGAAAACAAAATTAAAAATGTATAACCATGTAGATTGAAAAAAAAAACCTATTTATAAGACATTTTTCAAAATATTTTACAAAAATAATAACATTAAAAAATATAATGATAGGAAATATAGAAAGATAGAGAAATATAGAGCCAAGAAAGAAAATAGAAAAACTGAATAATAT
>BMAW01109482.1:1354155-1378873 GCA_019974015.1 Nephila pilipes | reverse complement strand
TTAAATGTAATATATGAAGTAGACTTTTAACCATGACTGAACCCTCCAATCTTGTTCTAGAGTTGGAAGAGAAAAAGAACAGTTAAACTGTTTCTGGTCTCCCTAGGAATGATTATGATGTTGCAGAGACGAATGTTGGGAGACACGGACAAGACATTAAAGCAACTTCATTGCCACTTTAAAACACACACAAAAATAAAAACTTTGAAAAGAGGAAGGTTAAAAAAAAGGAGCAACGGAAAATTGAACTTTGTCGATTTGCACACGGTGGAAAAGAAATTCTATTCCTTTCCTTTTCCGTTCGTGAAAGCTTGGGGAGAAAATTTTCTTTACTATCTTCTTTCTTTCTTTCTTTCTTCTCCCTTTAAAACTCATCAAGGGAACTTTTCTTTTCTTTTCGATAATATGATTTCCCTATTTCTGCACTTCACGTAGAAAGAAACTTTTTCTGCCATCTTTTTTTCTACTCCTTACCTTTCTTTTTATTAGAAGATTTTCTCAGCGCCTTCCGCTCCTTCATTTTTAGTTTCTTTATTTTGGAGAAATCTTTTAAGTATATTTTAGAAAGAGAGTTTCCATTTTTACCTTCACCCTAACCCACCCCTGTTAATCGTCCGGATTCTGTCAGGTTTCTAAACTTAGTTTTAATTAATAACTGAGGAAAAGGTCAAAATAAAAGAAGGGAATCAACGATTAATGAAGAACAGGAATGTCGGGGAGGAAGATTTATTTATAGGGGATTCATTTTTCTTGGTGGGGAGCAACCACTGTTGAGGGTAGGAATGTTCGCAGTTAGAAGCAGGGAGCGCAATGGCTAATAGAATCCATTCCTTTTTTTGCTTCACATTAATTTTTCTAAGAAACAACAAGCACAAACGAAGTTATCGACTTGGAAAATTTCAAAGTTAAAGTATCCTCTTCATTCACACTCGCAATCAATATCATTGCTCTTCCGTTTCCTTTCTTTCAACGAATAGATTTATTTAAAAGGGACGCTTTGTACAACTGAAAGGGAGGATCAATATTGCGAAAAAGAAATGAAAGAAAATAAGAAATATTAAGATCTGAATAACGAGGTATTTTTGAGAAGGAAGCGGAGATCCATCGTCTTTTAAATTTTTTCCCGTGTGGTCTCACTTACTCTGTAAACAATTTTATATTTTAAAGATAAGTTTTCAGATAATATTTAAGATAATTCATCCGTTTCCTGCAATGGATGAGAACATATTGTTTTCTGTCGTATTTTCTTTTTTATGTTTGTAGAAACTCCTTTTTCTGATTTATTTCATTCATTATTGCGTAACATTATTAGAAAACAAAAGTATCGACATTTCGAATAAGTATTGCTCTATAAATGTTAAATATATAAAAATCAATCAAATATTTATTGCTGATATGTTTCTAAAACTTATATCTTTTCTTAGAAAGATTCGGGCAGCATTTGCTCGTTCGTTAAAATTGTGAGTTCTGTGTTCGAGTCCTGCTTTCCCAAACTATGCCACATATTAATAATCGATGTTGCACTTCAATTCGAACTGAGACGTAAAACTTCACGTGGCTAAGTTTAGCTTAAGTTATATATGTTTGGGAAATTAAGTACCAATTAAAAGGGCTGACCTTGACATTTGATTATAGATCCAAGATAAAGATGTTCATAGCCAGTATCTTGAGGTGTTATTCTTGTAAAATGCTTATAAAAATATCGCAATGTAAAAAAAAAAAAATTACGTTTTGAGCTAACATTGCACAAGAGCAACAGTACGACTGTTAGCGACAGACTTCATAATTTTGACCTGAGTTCGCATCTTACACTCTTAACTTACATGCCATGTATGTTTCCATTGGGTCGTGGGTTCGATTCCTGATTTTACTTAAGATCCACCATGAGGCAGGTTTGATGTAATTTAAATTTGTTGAGGATCCGTGTTCTTTTGTTTGTACGGTGTTGGAATTAGTTGAGTGGATGGCAGGCTAAGATCACTTAATCAAAACTCATAATTTCTTGGTCCGTTGCCAACAGCCGTCGTGTTGGCAACGGACGAAATGTTAGTAAATAATCATTCAATCTATCAATCAATCAGCACACCACATGATCTTCAATTGAATGTTACGAAGAACAGATATTGTTATTCTTACGGAACAAAATGATCAGTAATAATTTCCTAGTAGACTAGGGACTCGAACTTGAGAATGAATTTGAAATCGCCAACCAGGCAACTCACGACTATTGCCACTCGACTACAGAAAACATTAAATTTTAAAAGATAAGGAGTCGTGGGTTTTTTATATTTAACACATCAATCAATAACTCCCGAGACTGACCCAGAGATGGCGCTCGTAGTAAACCAGTAACCAGGTCCTTCTAGAGTACTAACCTTTGCTTGAAACGTGTCAAAATTTTAAGTCGATCGGACCAGAAACAGCTGAATTATCGAGGTTGGAGTAAAGTCGTTTTGTAGTTTGTTTAAAAAATGGAAAAAACCGAGTTTCGTGTTCTGATTGTTTTTTAATGGGTAAAAACACCGTGCAAGCGAAACAATGGATTGAAAAATGTTACCCGGACTCTTGTCCATCAAAAGCAACGATTTGTCGGGGGTTTGCCGAGTTTAAACGTGGTCGTACCGACACAAATGACGCGGAACGCTCGGGTAGACCTGTGGAAGCCGTTACACCGGAAAATGTGAGTGAAGTGACAAAAATTATAATGAAAGATCGTAAAGTGAAGCTCCGTGAGATTGCTGAGATGACACAGATATCATATGGAAGTGTATTTACTATCCTTCATGATAAATTGTGCATGAAAAAAGGTTTTTTCCAAGTGGGTGCCGCGATTGCTTTCGATGGAACAAAAACAGCAACGAGTCGATGATTCAGAAAGCTGTTTATCGCTATTTACTCGCAACAAAAAAGATTTGGAAAAGCGTTGGAACGATTGTATCACCCTAAAAGGTGATTAACAAAAGGTGTTATGTTGATGAATAAAAAAAAATTTTGCAAAAAAAATGTTGTTTTCAATGTTAGACTCGGGAGTTATTGATCGATGTGTTATACCTCAGGTATACCCTCAAAATATACTCAGGTTACTGGTGAATATAATATTATATTAAGCATTTGATATTTTGTTTTTCGGGATAAAATGCTCTAAAAAACGTTAGTTACTTTTAATATGACACAATATCGGTTCACTTCTATAATCCAGTAGCAGGGAATGCCTCTTTAACTCTTCAAGAAATTTTTTAAGTTGGCTTCTGTACAATCCTCTTTAAATAATCTTTATCTGAAGCAACGAATTTTTTTATTCATTTAATACCGTTCAAGCTGACATTGCAATTTACGTTTCTCTTTTATAGAAGACTACCTTATGGATGTTTTGCTTTATTTGCTTTATTGAGCAGGGCCGAATTAAGAGAAAAATTAGAATTTACCGCAATGATAACCGCTGCTACTCTCTATTATTTTTTACCACTATTTCTGTCACGCGGTTCGATAAACATTGTATATCCAGGCCGAAACAATTGTTAGTAAAGCAAACGTATTGTAACTAACTTTAACTTGAAATGATATTTTTATATTATCGAATTAAAAATCTAAGTTACATTTATAATATGGTGTTGAAATTAAATAAATCCCACTCTTTTTTTCCAATAGTATGCATTACATTTCCATTATTTTAATGTTCTATTATATGAAGTTTTTTTTCTAGAAACCAAACAAATTAAATTGCTGGTGGTACGTACCTCCTAATGAAATATTTAAGTGCGAGCCATTGGTGGTACGCGCCGTCTGATGGGACATCTATGTATATGCCACCGGTGGTACACGTCAACGCGAGCGAGTTAAATTTGATGATGAAATTTCTGAATAAAATGAATTTTAACAGTTCATTTATCCGATGAGTCCTTTTTTTCTTTTAACTGACATTTTTTAAAAAAAAATTATCGCTAGAAGTTCAATAAAGAAAAAAAAAAAAAACTTAAAAACTTTTTCCCGTCGTCTTTTTTTCCTGTTTAATCTGAAAAAAAAAATATGTGCAGAAAAATGAGAATCATGGTCTTCCAGTTTTCCGAAAGAATAATGATTGAAGTGTGTGTATTGATGTTTTCTGATAGTTTTTTTTTCATAACAATCGCATGGTTTATTTATAATCCAAAATAATATTGAGGTGAAAAAGTTTGATTCAGAGAATGTTAAGTGATATTTTCTTATTGAATGTGCCTTTAAAAAGGTTAAAGATTTATGCACTTACGCAAGGATTCCTATTTTTTACAAACTGTTGTATAATAAGTATTGTTAAGTTCAGTATAAATACAGAAATTAGATTTCTTTTTAACTGATTTTTATTGAATAAGGAAATAAACTCTAAAATAAATTTTAAGTAAATGCATTAATTAGCTATCGAAAAAAATTCTGAATTGAAATATATTCTGAAACAAGACTCTGTTTGAAACAAACTATTTAATTTACAACTGATGCACCATTTCCTTATATTAATTTGATGTAACACTCAAATAAAAATTTTGAAACATATTTGTTTTACGAGCGAACTATTGCTCAAAAATAACAGCTCAAATAATTCTGTTTATTTTATCTCATTTAAGACAGTAACAGCCATATTAAAAATGTTATGGGAAGATTAAATAAAATGAATATATATATATATATATATATATATATATATATATATATATATGTGTGTGTGTGTGTGTGTGTGTGTGTGTGTTTGTTACCCTTTATGGAGAATTTTTTAAAGTTTTTTTTTATATAATCACATAATTAATTTCTGTGCGCATTTGTTTTTTTAGTCTTTAAAAAGTTTCAACATTATTTCTGACGACGCGTTAATAGTAATTTTATATATTACATTTTGTTTCAGAAAGCTTATTTTTCTTAATTAATTTTTGGTTTAATTTACATTACTCTCTTTACTTAGATTTTTAATTAGTTTTATAACATTTTAGATAATTAGATAAGTGTAATTTAATTTTTTACAGTGAAATTGAAGATCTTTACTGTGCTTATATTCCTTTTCTATGGTTGATTTTCTAAATTTGCTCATTTTTGGTTTGTTCCTATTTTTTTTATAATATCATTCACTGATAGGGGATGATTTTATCAGTAATTATGGGTATAAACACGCATTATTCTAATCCAGAGTATCGAACACAATATTAATTCCATTATTTTCAATATTCTAAATTTTTGCTTTTTTTTCATTTGGTTTTCTCTTAAATAATATCTGGTTGTTTAGTAAATGTTTTTTATCTTCCGTTTTTATGCATAAAATTTTAGATTGCTTAGTTATAATATTTCTTACTTGATTTGCATAAATATTAGTAACATGTTTAATGATTTTTTTAAATATTTTTTTCATCTATTGATATTATTGATTTTGCGTTGGATATTATTAGAATCTCTTATGTTGTGATTTGTACTATCTGAGTTTGTTTGACACACACACACACACACACACACACACACACACACACACACACACACACACACACACACACACACACACACACACACACACACACATATATAATGAAGAATTTTTAACGCTGTTATTGACGGCCTCTGTTGGTTTATTTGTGGTTACAAAGTCTGCTATTAGGGGCTGTCTTGGTTTTTCCAAGTTGCTTATATAATTCTTGATATCCTGCAACACAAAACTTAAGAATACGTTGATATTTTAATGACTGTTCCATGTTAGGGTCATGAGTTAGAAAATGTTCCATACTTGTAGCAAATTTCAAGCCCTCTTGAAATAAATCAGCTGTTAAAGCCTGAAATTCATCTTCGACTTCGGCATTATCGACTTCTTTATTAACATGAACTTTCATAAATTGGATGAAAACATCCACCTCTAAAGGGCTCTCTAACATCAATTCTTCGATGTCAACCATTTGAACGTTGTTAAATCCTTCGCCACTCAATTGCATTTGATAAAGTTATAATTTCAGAACACATACCTGATTTTTGTTCTACGAATCTTCCACTCTTGTCGCATGCTGGTAATTTTTTTTTCCACAACAAGCATTTAAAGTCGATTGGCGCAACCGTTTAGTGGCAAAAGAAGCATGTGTAATACAATTCATAATCGCAGACTTTCTCCATGCTTCCACAACAGTCAAATTTCTTTCTTCCACTGCGTCTAAATTTTATTTAAGCGTTTGCTTTATTGTAGTATATTTTAAATGCTTCTAGAATACTTTGATCGAGTGGCTGAATCAAAGAGGTGGTATTAGGCGGTAAAAACAGCATTTGAATATTTGGTAAAAAATATTTCGGATTAGTGTTAGAACAAAAATTCGTTTAAAAAGTATACTGGTGAACCATATAATTTCAAAATTGGGAAGAAAAAGAGTTGGGTATATATATATATATATATATATGGTACACAAAAGACTGACTTAAAGTAAATGAGTCATACTCAAAATACTTAAAATGCTACCTACACATTTTTAGTTGATTTTTTCTTTCAGATGACTTTTAATGAGTATATTAACAAACAAAATTGTAAAACAGAAATTTGAGAAGTAATTTTTCTTATTAATTAATGAAATAATATGATTTTTACGTCATTTAGGTATTGAAAATTTATGATATATTTTCAAAAAATGATAGAGGCTATTTATCTGTACTAAAGTTCAACAAATTCAAAACGTGCGTATGAACATTTCTAAGAGAAGTATAACTAAAGAGAGATAGGCGACATTTTTTATCTGAAGATAATTTTACTAATGATAATTATAAATAAAGAAGTTTGAAAGTATCCATGATGATATATATTTTCTTTTCAACACGAACTGAAACTTTGTTAAAGAATTTTGGAATATCATTTCACCTTCTGTGTAGTTTCAAGGAAAATTACTAGCTTAAAATTTTACATTTATTCAATATACTCCTCTAAGATTCCAAATGTCAGAAGAAATGCTCCCTTAAAATATTTTTTATAAGGGTTAAAAAATAATACTTGACTCTCTTGCGAACGTTTCTTGTGGATATGACCCTTGATCAATGTTTTTTAATATATCTAACTTACTTTCCTTTTAACTTTTATACATCAAGGGATTTCGAACACATTTAAATATTAATCACTCACATAGTGTTTTAAATTGATAATTTCAAGCAGACCTAAGAATTCGCCTGCAAAGTGTTTCAAAGATAAGGGCACTTGTGGATGATATCAAGATATATCCTGTCCTTTGTGTTTGAAACAGTAATAAAAATTTATTTTTGCATTATATTTCAATACAAGGATTTAGGAAGACCTTTAAGGTAGAATAAACAGAAAGTAATCGAATTCCTTTAAATTTGTACAATAGATTTGACAGAAACACAACCGAATTAAATGTTTTTCAGGTTAAAAAGTATTCTCTCGTATTAGAATAAAGCATGATGATGATGATGCTAGATCCAATACAAAAGATGTTAAAAATAGAGAATTATTAAGGTTTTAAACCCATGAAGTCAACGAAAATTGTTGAGTTCTTAAGGCAAATAAGTGTAGAACAATCGTAGAAAATATAGATGCTTGAGAGTCTCTAAATAAGAAGATTTTGGACACCCCAGGCTATCTTATGTCGAGGAAGTTAGTATAATAATGGTTCCCTCTTCAAGAATATTTGCATTAAAACTTGTTTAGTATTCTCTCGAGAGTAATTCCTTCATATTATGGAGTTGTCGCGTTGTATAGATCTCTAAATTTATTAAGGAAATATTAAATGTAACTATTCCACGGAAAAGGTGATTTTACTAAAAGTCTACAAGTGCTAATAAGTTTTCATTCTCGTTCGAAATTTTCTGAAAATTTTTTCTGATTATTCTTTTCAGAAATTGTAATGCAATTTCGAATGACTAGTTGAATCTCAATTTGATCAGCATAAAAAAAAAAAAAAAAAAAAAACAGATGTGATATGAATACTTTTGAATGGCTGATTGATTGTTTTTATACATCGCTCACTTAGAAGCAACCTAAGAGCTAATGGTGATGGATCTCTATTATGAATTTTGTTCAAGTGACGAGGATAACACTTGAGCTGATACCTCCCTATCCACACATCCCCACCAAGCCAAAGGGATGAAGTAGGATCTCGATCAGAATTAGCGGGCATCAGGCACGCTATACGGTGGGTATTTAGTGGAACCAGTACTCGAAAATACGACTCAATGAAATAATGCTGGCCATGTGTTCGCGACCATAATCACTAGGCTACCATGGTCATTTCAATACAGTAAAAAACCTATATATTGCTAAAATTACTTTATATTCACATGTAACAAAAAGCAATATATTTTTAAATTACCTATCTAAGCAGAAGATATCATTGGTTAAATCATATATAAGCTATATAAGTTGAATTTTTTTCTGAATTGGGGGAGGTTGGAATCCCCCACTTTAATAGTTTCTAATGTCCTTTTGAACTAAGTGCATGTTATGAAACCTTTATATTACTTTTATTGATGAAATATGAGGTAAATTTTATTACCAAATGATGAGA
This sequence comes from Nephila pilipes, assembly GCA_019974015.1. Taxonomy (NCBI): domain Eukaryota; kingdom Metazoa; phylum Arthropoda; class Arachnida; order Araneae; family Nephilidae; genus Nephila; species Nephila pilipes. Next base: position 1,370,372 of record BMAW01109482.1, on the reverse strand, counting down.
CAAATGTAGATTCAGTCGATTTCCATGGAAATAAATGGAATCTTGTACGTATTGTGTTGTTATAGTTACAGTATTTTATCATTCCTTTCAATTTTTTCTACTTCTTTCTGCGTTTAAATTACATACAAGTATCTATAATTTACAATTTAAATAGTAACAAAAAAGTTCGAAACAATAATTATAAAACAAAAAAAAACTTGATCCTTTCAACTAAAATTATGAGACAGGTAAACTTTCAATTTTTTAAAAATCTTCTATACATTTTATCATTATAATAATATTATTAAAAATCTGTATGAAATAAGCGAAAGAATAATTTTAATAGATTTTTGAATCCACAAACTTTTTATTCAGTTTTTCTTGATGATGATAGGTTTGAGATTTTTTATTCAACAGAATGTCTATTTACTTTTCATTGAGTGATATTTAACTACCATTAAGTATTTTTTGTTTCTTACATTTCTATATAATGTATTTATACAAAATACTTATAATCAAGACATAAAAATTGGAATGTGTTATATTGTTTTTAATTTTAAATATGATCAACTTGAAGTTGCTTTGCTTAATGCTACTTCACACACACACACACACACACATTCAATGAGCCTTTAAAATTAAGTGACATAAAAATGCCTTTTGTAATCGCTTAGAAGATGAATAATCCTATTTTGCAGAAAGGTGAAAACTGACCAACACGTTAAATTTCGCAGGTGGATTATAAAATGCCAAACATTTTTATAATAAAAAATATTATTATATGAACAATAAATAGTTTTTAACAAAACAAAATACAAATGATTAAGGAAATTATTTGTATTAAGGAAACTTATAGATTTAATATTAAATACTCTTCTAACATTCAACTAAATATGTATCTTATTAGATATATTTTCTTATTTAAGACCATTAATTTCGTAATAGCCTTCTATTAATATTTTCTACTGTAGTTATAATTAAGCCTTTTTAGGGAGTCAAATGAAGAGAAATACGTTCACAGAAAATAGTCAATTTATATTATTCAGATTAATGAATGATCGCTATTATATTCTTAGCTTACTTTATCTGTCGTAATTAAACTGTGGAGGTCCTCTTTAAGATATTTTCTTCTTTCTCACCATGCCATGAGAAGCCTCGAATCACTTGCATCTTCTCAGCTGGTCATCAGGCGGCTCTTTAGAACAACTAATTTCTGCTAGTATTCTGAGTGTGTACCTGCGGTATTAGTATTTATACCCGTGCCAGTGCGTTGTCAGACGTAAAAAGAAAAGGGAAAAGGAATTCTTGCCTTACCAATCTGCATGCTATCCTGATGATTCCGTCTGCATATATCCGTCTGTATATATGAATGCATATATCAACTGTCAAATGTAGAAAATATTTCTATTTTTATTTCTACCTTGCGAATTATAGTTTTAACTTATAAAACATTAAAAAGAAAACATATTATGCAAAGCTTGATCTAATTTTCTTAGAATACTTATTGGTGTTTTCAAATTTGATTGTTCTAATAAATATTCTAAGAAAATATATTCATTATATACTATATGTTTAAAGTGTATATTCATTATGTATTCATGTTCATGAATACTATTAGTTTAGTGCTTTGTCGAATATATAACATTAATTCCATTTTTTTTTCTTTTTTAAATTGCCAATATTCATTAAGTATGCATGTATATATCAACTCTCGAATGTAAAAAATATATATACAATTTTAATGTGAATTATTGCATTATTGCTATTGATAAAACATTAAAAATTGAAAAAAACATTGATGATAAAACATGTGAATTGATAAAACATTAAAAAATAAAGATTTTATGTAAAGATTGAATTGATTTTCTTAGAATATTTATTGGTGCTTTCAAATTTGATTGCATAACTATAAATGTTTTCAGCCCAGTGTGATTAGATTAAAAATCTGTTCTTTCCTAGAGGGTGCTCCTTAGAATCAAACTATTCTTCCACTACCTGAGTGATATTCGCCCGTGGTGTATAGTTTTGATTCTTTTTTATTAAAATATAATGGAATCCGCCCATTTAATTTTTTATAGTTGTATTCTACTTCAAATTCAATAATCGATTGCAATTTCTTTATCTTGTTTTCTATAAGTTTTTACCTTCCCTTAATGGAAAACTTGAGATACAGGATAAACGTTTTTGTTAAATAAAATAAGTGAAATGCGATTTTGTTGCGGGAAAGTACTTTTGGAAACCCGAGGGCATAAGAATAGGCTGTGCAATCATACATCATTCAGAGAGAATTTTCCTTTGCAGTGAGACTGCACATAAAAAATGAGGCTAAAACATTATCGTGATCATTTTTCTTGGGACTGCAGAAACTTAAAAAATAGATTTTCGAATGTTGCAATTTGAAAAGCAGAATAGCAATAATATGTAGTGGAAAAAGTAGTTGTTTGGGGTACACAGCCCCCTCTCTATCTCATACAACCTTCAAACATTTTTTTCTTTATTTCTTTGGAATGCCTTTTAGAAAACTTAAGAACATTTTTTAAACTTGTTTTTATTCCTGTTGTGCTTATTCAAGAAAAATAATCCTATTATGTTGAGATTGGGAATTCTCTGGGAATTCATGTAAAATGAAGCATGCGGATTTAAGATTTTTATTTTCATTTAGCGATTATTATCTCGTAAAATTAATTTTTTTTCAATATTGCGCTTAGAATTTTATAGAATAGAACTTTTAGCAGAAAATCCATTACATATATTTTTTTTATAAAAAAAAATGTCTGCAATTTTGATGGACGGTAAGTCAACGTTTTTGCTTTAAAAATTTAATATGTTTTTAAAGATCGGGAAAAGATGCTTTGAAAACAGAATGCATCGCTTTTTGATTCTATCTTGAAGAAGAAGCATTGAAGACTATAGCAGAAAAAAATTAAACTACACATCGGCATTTTTTTCCCTTGAATGAAAATATTATTTGTTTTACTTTGAATGAATATACAGTATAAAATTTTTTGATGTTTAAAATCGTTTACGTTAAACCTCAATGGCACGAATATGCTTATAGTAGATAAGCATTGGCTCGATCTAGAATTTTCTAACACTTTTATTTTTTATCGAGTCTAGTTCGAAGAACAAAAAGAAAATTAATTAGACTGTTAAAATGTACCGAATTTCGCCCTTGAATATAAAGCTTTTTATATATGCTTCATAGGAATTTTTAATTTTAATTCATATTGATCATATATTAAGATGAGAGTAATGTTTTTTTCTTTAATTTTACTTAAATGGAAAAGTTTTTACTCCGTTATGATTTTAGATTGTAAAAGATTGCGTTATTGATATTCAACACACACAGAAAGAGAGAGAGTGTGTTCCTTCCACACAACCACTAAAGACCCGTCGTGAAGCGGGGCTGATGCAAGTTAAATCTAGTTGAGGCCTCAAGTTCCTACTTTGGAGTAGTGTAGAAGTTTTCAGAAAAAGGTTCCCCCAGCTCAGGTATTATCCTTGTCACTTGACCGAGCCTCAAAATTACGAGAACCGTCGATGGTAGCCCTCATGTTGCTTCTCAATACGACGTTGATAAGCCATCACTCCATCCGCACAAACTTTGCTGTTTGTGACTTAAATTTTTCTCATGGTTTAATAAATAAAATAAATTTGTGAAAAATTCAAAAATGTGTTGCGAAGAGGAGAATTATACAAATAAATTCTCTTTTAATTTTTCATGTATGTGGTTATAAAGGTCTGGATTTTGACGCCTTTCATATTTTATTTTTCAGAATCAACTACGCGTAAAAAAGAATGAAGATTTATTAAGTTTTATTTGACATTTAAGATCGTATTTTTTTCATTTTATATAAACTATGTTGTAATTTCGATTAGTATAATAATTTTGTAATTTAAAAATATTTATCTTGAAATGTATATTTTTGAGTCGTAACAATACAATTTAATTTTCATTTAATTTACCATTTAATTTAAATAATCTTAGAGTGAAGATTTTGACTTTTGAAATACTCAGAAGGACTGATAATTTATTTTATTAATTTTTTTTGGCTTCTAAATTTATATAGGGTTAATGTTATTTTTATGTTATTTAAGTAACTGTTCACGTAATTGGAGGATATCTTACAGACCATTTGATTTTTTTCTAGGTCATTATTATTTTGAACTTATAGGCTGATACAGTCCTGTTCAATTTTTTTTTCGGTATTTAAATTTAGACTATAATAAATAAATTTTTAAGAAGAACTTGTCAATATTTTAAGAATCTACTAAGGGTTACTTTGTTAACTGGAACTGCAGTATCATTGAAAATCATATTTCAAACACATAGGGACTAAGTAACTGAATAAGATTAAATCATACTCAATCAAATATTAGACTCAAAATGCATAATAAATAAATGAAAATACGAAACACAAATCTAATTACTTAAAATATTTCTTTTCTTAATTTAACTATCTACTGTTTTAGAAAAAAAAACCCTCATGGGCTTACCTTCTTTGGTAAGTAAGGGAACCTGGATCTCGAGATACACTATTGATCTTTTTCTTTCCCATGGGTCTTACTGTCTTTGGCTGCTATAGAGGACGCGTTTCCAGGATACTCTGACAATCCATTTCTATTTTTGACCTTTCTTCTTGATATCCAAGCTTTACCTTTCCCCCTTTTTTCCTAACATCTTTCCCACAGATTATTATGCTTTGGTTCAGCATAGCCAGATTGGTTCTTGTGCCACACACACAAAAACGTTTACTCATTTAGAAAATGAAAGCTTAGAAAAAATCGTAGTTTTTTGAGTAATTTTGGTTTCTCTTATTTATAGTATTTAATAAATAAAATAATGCAAATGCATAACAAGACCTAGACAATACTATTATTATAATAAATTATTCATGGATATTGAAGTTCTGTTCTAGTAAGTATCTACTTAACGTGAAAGGGAATTTTAATTATGGTCTGTCATAATTTATCTTATTTGACAGATCATAACTATATTTATTCATTAGAGATTTAACTTCTTAAGAATTTCTGGAAATATATGGATTTCTTGATAAATTTGAAGTGGAAATAGAAATGTACCTCAATTGAGTCATTATTAAGTAAAAATTGCCTTTGCTAGAAATTGTCAGTTGTTTATTTTGAGACAAAATTAAAAGTGTGATGATAATTGTAGTTAAGATTTATAAAACTAGGACACTATTTTTTTACATTCTCTAATAGTTGATTTAAAATTCCTTTTGTATGATTTTTTTTCTTTTGAAACCATGTTTTCTAATGTCTGACATATTTAAACATTAAATTTTTGTTTTGATATAATATCGATTATAGACTGAAAAAAAAAATATATATTGGAGCAAGATTCAGTGCAAGAATAATTTTTCGATTTATTGTTAATTCACTTGTAGAATTGAATATCATTACTGGTATGTATAAAATCGTATTGATTTGTTGTTGAATGCTTAGAAGCTATTGGCTATTGGCTATATGCATCGTAATATTGAACCATGCTTAAGTAAAGCAAATAGCTTACGAGCTTGCACACTACTTTCCTAACTTCCACATCATCCCAAAATGAGGAATTTGATCCCGGCATATTTTACTAGCATTACACGACTGGTCTTTATTGGCATCAGAATTCGAACCCACAATTCGACTGAAACAACGTCCATCTCGAGCTCACTAGTATGACCACTCAGGTACAGCTGCCATTGCATCACAGTAGAAATGTTTCAATGTAACTCTTATATATATACAATATCATAAACTCTCCGAAATTCTCCCTGTTATAATTTAAAATTCCACATTTTAAAATTGTGGTTTATAAGGATTTACAATTTTCTTTAATTAGTTTTAAGACATTGCCTAAAAATTTAACGTATTACCTTTAAAGTTCATCAATGTTATTGAAGATATGTTATGAAGCAAAGCTCATCCAAATTAAGAGCTGGAATAAAGTTAAATTCTAATTTTGATAATTTCATGAGCATATAAGCAAATTATTTTATTGTAAGTAAAAAGTTTAACGAGCCTGGTTCTCTATTATAGAAATATGAAATTGTTGTATATTGTGCAACATGGTTAACAGGCTTTCGATAAGATCAAGTAAAAAAAATTTTTCAAATTTATACAATAATCTGAATAATTGAATTAATACCATTTATATAATATTGATAAGAAGACCTAGTCGTTTATTACAAGAAAGTTATTTATGAGAAAATATTATTCATCAATGAGTATTGTAATTTCCTGTTAACCTAAAATAACTTATTTTCAGTGATCACACACTCAAACAATGCTTTACATCTAATATATTTATCTTTCACTTTTATTGAAACAGAAAATGAAATTAAGATGAATCTGATGCCACGATAAAATAGGTTTGCAGCAGGTTTATATATAATCTCTCAGAAGGAATAACTCTCTTATAAAATTATAGCACATCTTATAGTAAGCACAGAAAATAATTTTTTTTATTAATTTGGAAAAAAATGGATCTAGACTAAGAAGAAATATTTAACCAAAGGGTTCACTTAATTAGTGCTCCCGATATTTAAATATGATTCTTTAGCAGTTATTTTATTAAAAGACAAAAAAATCTACGTACATGACTGTTTGGAGATCAGAAGAGTTTCTTCAAACAAAATTAAATATATCATGTTGATTATGGTACTTGGATTGCAATGTTGGTAAATTGTGAATTTTAGCCTTGAATTACTGCCGGTTATTTCATATTGTTTTTACTGGTTATTCGTTAAATTTTTTACATAATTATAATCCATTTTTCCTACGACGTCTGCAATTACGTTATCTATGGAAGAGAAAATTAACTTATTGATCACAACAATAACATAAGTATAACATAATTATCCGTCTCCGGCTCACAAAAATATTGAAAATATTAATAAAACATTTTAAAAAAAGGGTATTTTCAACTATAGAGTATTTTCAACCGGAAAATATAAGAGGAGAAAGTTATTCAAATGGAGTACGATGAGAAAAGATAGTGCATTAAACCAACAATTATAAAATCTGAAAAAGCTTATCCTATGACGAATTTACATTGTATATGTTTAATAAGAGCTTATTTTTTAAAACATATTAGCAAATATCTTAAGTACTTAATTATATATTTTATAATAGTTCTTATTGTAAGAAATTATTTATGTATAATATATAGCTTGTTATAAAAATTCTAAATTGTATTTACATTTTATTTAAGTACAATTTATTTTCATATATTTATATGACAGTAAGTAAATATAAAAAAAAGTCTTATGTTTATGACTTTTTATTTTATATTTATTGTTTGAAGAATTCTTGGTAATTTATTGCTATACCAGTTTTGTCTGAACATTTTATCGAATAACTGGTATTAAGAAAAGTCAGTAATTTCTCAACTATGTTTCTCACTTTGTGTTACTGAAGTCACCATGTGGTGCTGAGTACTCAATCTCTATGTGGTACAGAAATGGAATTATATCTCGACCTCTATTACTTTATTTTGGGAAATAGAGTTACTTGCTATTTCATTACCAATTTTTTATGGACTTCCTATCATTTATTTACAACCAGTTTAACATCAAAATGATAAAATATATTTTACAGCAAGAACTATTAAAATATCTGAAAATTTTATCGCAAATACTTAATATTAGAATCACAAGTATGGCGATTTAATAGTAATTTTTAATGAATAAATAGAATCAGCAGCTTCGAAGTAAAATATTAGTTTTGATTTAAGTTGAAGCTTAATTTTGCTTTTACTTCAAGTAATAAAATGATTTCTAAAATATTAAATAATACTATTTCGCGAAACATTTATGCTACTATGACTAATATATATCTTGTAAATAATAATAATATATAGAAGTTTTAAATATTGATAAAGAAATTTCCAATAGAATTAAAGATTTGTATTAGAAAATAGGTATTACTATTAATGACTTAAAATTAACTCATATCTTTTTAACTCCTAAATTTCGTAAAGTACCAATTAAATTTAGAGCTGTGATTAATGGTTTCAATGTTTAGATTACTAAAACTGTCAAAATCTTAAAAGAAAAAAGAGTTTACAAGAAATTATTGACCGTTTTGATAAGACCATAAAAAGTAAAAAAAAAAGTTATAAAATTAACCATGTAAAGGATAAAAAGATTTATAATTTTTATAGTTTGAATATTTTTAACTTCAATATATATTGTGGATTTAATTAATATGTTCCTGTTAATTTCTTTTTTAAAATTATAAATTAATAGCTCTATATCTTATAAGAAATTAAAATTTCTAATTAATCTTGTTTTACAAGAAAGTTATATATTTTATTATGATAAGGAATAAGAAATGTAAATAAATTAAAGGGATGTCATGGGGATGGACCAGCTAGTATATATATATATATGTGTAAGTGTATACTAGACATATTTTAAATCGGATTTTTTATTTAATCCTACTTATTTAAATCTGATTTAAACTGTGGATTACAAGTAATATGTTTTTCATGAGAGATTACTATTTTTTCTGTTAATAGAGTTGCTTCTAATACTAGAAATTTAAGCTTAAATATTTTAGAAGCCTATTATTTAATTATATTCTTCGTAACATTAAATTAGATAACGTGCCCTTAAATTTTCAAAGTAATTAAAATAAATCATTTCATACTTGTGTTAAAATGGATTACCTGATTAATTCTAAAAACTAGTTTAACATATAAAAATTATAAAGTAGATTAATTTTTAAAATTATATAAAATAAAATAATTTTTAATTTTTTGCTGTTTTTTGCATTTAATTATATTTTTTATCATTCATTTATTTATTTCGAATCAAATATTTTCTTAAAATCTTCGTTAAAATCTATTTCTCCCTTTATTATGGATGTTTTTTTCTTAATTCTAAGTATGATTCATAGAGAGTAATACTATGGATTTGTTTATTGAAGTTTTGGCGGCAAGCTTTAATCTTGGACTAAAATTGCAACATTAATGTAGTTTGAGGTAAATAAGCTTTATATACTTGTTTTATTTCTTAACTGTATTTATTTGTTTATGATATTATAGGCTGCAATTTTTAATGTTCTAACTTCGTTTGAACATAGATTTAAATTAAAGGTTTACTTTTTTCTTGTTAAATTAGAGGATTTTTTTTATTTGTTTCCTCATTTGTTGCTTGCTCTGTTAGCTCTGTTACATTAGACCGCGTCTTTTGTTTTATAGAACGAATTTTTAATTATTAAAACGTGTTTGAGCAGAGTACCGCTGTATTAATCTAGTAGCAATAATGTCTACTTTTTCTCAGTTTTGTTCGCTTTGAAAAGAATTTCTTTTTCAATTATATTTTCTAGTTTTTCTGAAAATGTACTTGCTAAGTTTTTTGTATTTCTTTTCGTCATTTTTTAATCTTTTTTTAAGGATTTAATTATTAATAATGTTTTATATTTTTTTCTATACTTTGTTTAAAAAAATAACTTCTTAATTTTAAATTTGTACTGTGTTTCTCTATGTACTGCATAATATATTAAAGTTTATTCGCATTTTTGAATATATATATGTGTGTGTGTACATATATAATATTAACTATGGTTATTTAAAGAATCGTATGAGGAAGTACAATATGAAAATTGTACATTATTTTAATACTACGTAATGAATTTTCTAATGTAACTTTTGAAGAAATTTAAAAAGGGCAAATTTAAAGATAACAAAAATATGAATTTATTTGAGGTTTAAAAGGAATATTTTTGAGCATTGAATTTCCGTCTTAAATATATAATATTAAAAGGAAAATTGCATTTAGATAGTCTATAACTTATATGACATTACATTTCCATCTATCAGAGTTTATTTTAAGCCGATATTTTAAATCTATTTCATTAAGATTTGCAATATTCTTGATCTGCTTGGACATTTTCCGTTTCTCCCAAATTAATTCCGTTTACCATATATCTTAAATTAATATGTCAATCGCAATTATTTCAGTTACAATTAAAACTAATTTGCATTATCAAAATCTTTCTGTAAGGCAATCTCAGGAGTCAATTATCTAGCATCGTTTCAAAATTTGTATTAGAAATGTCTTTCTGTTGAAAAGGGTAGGTATTAATGTTTATCATATTAGAATAAACTCTAAAAATTTATGATTACAATATTATTAATTAAAAAGAATACTTTTTGAGATAAAGTACATAATATGAAACTTACATAAGGCTTTAAATTTAGTGGTATGAAATTAAATTTATGTCAAAGTATTATTTTTATAATGTGGATATCGTTTCATAATGATAATTTTCTCTCTCTCCCTCTCTCTCTCTCTCTCTCTCTCTCTCTATATATATATATATATATATATATATATATATATATATATATATATATATATAATTTTTGTCTCTATTCAAATTAAAATTTATATAGATACAATTTTAAGGAAGCGAAATAACAATTTTTCGTGAAGTTTAGTTATGAAAAATGCTTGATTGCATTTCAATGAAAAAGATGGAAATATTTTTATTTTGCTGTACCAAATATAAAACCATAATTATGTAAAAGTCTGTATGAATATTCAAACTATTTGCTCCTTTTCAATTACTTTAGAAGTGAACTATACTAAAAATGACAAAAAACAACTTCATTGAGAGTTATTTGAAAGCTACTTTAATGTGATAACAGTACCATAACAAAACGATTAGAAGTAACTTTTTGCATCTTAAGTACAAAATTAATTAAGATAAACCAAGAGATAAAAATTACCAAAATTGGCTGACATCTATTTTGATTATGATATTTTGCTGTTATTTTTTTATATGTTTACTTTTTTCTGCAAGTGTTTTTTAAATTATTTCTTTCCTGATTAACGATAGTAACTTTATTTTCACTTAGATATTAAATAATGTATTATAATATTTCATTGTTATTTTTTTTATAAAAGCCATATTGGTTCTCAGATATCGTTCTTAATATCAGCATTTAAGAATAACTTTTTTATGAGATGAATAATATATATAGATTAAGATAAAAATCACTTTGCTTTGCTTAATTCGTAACCATGTGCATTAGAATTATTGGATTGATTAGATTTGGATAATTTGCTCACTTAAAATTCTGTGGTGAGTATTAAAGTCTATCTAATTTATGATAATAGGAAAATATTTAGTTCAGATAACTAAATATAATGTTAAGACCTAATCAGTGATGCGAATAAATTGTTTCTAAGAGTGAAAGCAATTTCATAAGATATTGTTGGAAAATAATTCTATAATTTAATAACATTAAGGGGAAATATAGCATAAATTATTGGATTATGCTTCACTAGTAGTTTCAATCCAAGCTTTCGTCAGCAATTCGATATTATGACGAGAAAATAAAAGTTCCAACTAATTTGTTCGACAAAAGGACGAGTATTAGGGACATAATATTACTTATATTAAAACCATAAGCAACCACCCTATTGAGTTAATGGTAAAGGAGAGGATAATACATGCTTATAAAATCTTGACTGAATTTTAATCTCATTTAATTCGCATTTATTCAAAAAGCGTGTATCTGAATTTAAAATTGAAGAAACTTGTTTCGTTTTCTCTCAGCTCTCTCATGGATTTAAAAAATATTCTTTTCCTTAAGAAGTTAAAATTCTTACTAATTTTATTCGGAGAATTTAAATTTCGCTAATGCTTTCATTTTGATAAGTTCTTGAAATACATACCTTAATTCTCTTTCTTTTTCAATTTTATAGCATTTGATATGATGAAAAGCAAGACTGCGCTATAAACTCTTCCATTAAACGTAGAAGAAACGCATTTTCTTAAGAATTAGCAACAGATGTATTGATTTCGTTTTATTTTGAAATAACCTTATAATGTTGCTATTTTACAAATGATTCATTAGACAGCAATAAATGATTAGACAGAAAGATATTTAAAATAAAATTGAATCCCTTAAGATTTACTAAGTCTAATGTTAAAAAAATTGAGTAGTTTTTTGGAGAAAATTAGAACTCCAATCTGCAAAATATATTCTAATTTTACTAAATGTAAGCATATTTTCTTATATTTTTAATCATCACACAATTTGGGTCCTAGTTAATCTATTTTCTTTTGTGAATAATATTCTTTAACTCCAAATGGAATTTTAATTTTATCCTTTGAAATAAATAAGGTATATCCGTAGAACATTTCTAAATTTGAATGATACATCATGATAAACTACTATAAGCGTCTTAGACACACAACTTATGTAAACATTAGGATAATTTTTATTTTTGAAAATATATTCCATACTAGTATCCAGTTTTTTAACATTACAGCAAACCTAAAATAGAATGATATATTGATATGCTTCGATCTCGATTTGTCGGCTATTGATCTTTATTGTGAACATTAACTATATAGAATATAAACACTGTGTGTTTAGATTTCCCTTTTCGAAACTAAGCACTGAATGCTTTTAGATATTCAATAAATAAAAGTTCTTAAAAAGGCAAAAGATCTTGGTTCCGTTACATTCTATTTAGTGATAACGACCCTTTTACGACAAGCATCAACTTTCTGACCTCTTTTCTCATCTGTAACTTTATTAGAGCTTTATTCTTTAGGAACGAAAATCCCCCCCCCCCCCCCTCCACCTGCGGTAACTCAGCTAATAATTCGAGAAATGTCTACGCTTTAATTTGTTTTTTTCCCTTCTTTTATGGTTGCTTTTCTTTTTACGGAACCAGAGTTCAGAATGTTCTATAATTCCTGATGCGGCAGAAAACTTTTTTTTGCAACGTTTCGATCGTCGAACTCTTTTTCTGAATGCTATGACGTTTTTCTTACGGAAATCGAGCCAAAAAAAAAAAAAATACTTTAGCGATAGAAGGATATGAGTCTCGAGCCAAACAAATTAACTTTTATAACGGCCAACCGAAGGTTGGGGTGAAATTTTATTGCTCGGAAATAAATTGTATTGCGTGACGGTGAATAGAAGCCTAGCTAACGGTACGTATCGTATTTGTGCCGCGCCTTGGTATCGCCTTTCGTGTAAGGTGATACGTTGAACTCGTTAACGATATCGTGGATGAAACACGTCGATAAAAAAAAAAGTGAAGACGAAGAAAAAGAAATTCAGATGAAATTCTGGAATTTTACAGTACTTGGTCATTTATACATTTACTTAAAGAAACTATATTCTCATATAGTAAAAAAAATTAGCTCTTTAGTGTAAATTTTTTCAAACAGAAATTGAAAGCTAAAACTAGCCGTGCATTGCTATGTTTATACATAATGACATCTTTTTATACACAAGGCATGTTTAGTACAATCCAACATGTTCTTATATAATATTTATTTTATAACGGATTCTTGATAAAATGATTTTGAAAGAGACATAATATTATGATGCAATAAATGTTAAAAGGATAATGTGAGAATTATAAATCGAAAATGTTATCAACATATTAAAAAAAACTCTCGTAGTATGGAAGTTTTAAATTATAGCTCAGATATCGTCTTTGCCTCTTTACCGAAGTTAAAAATATACTAGATCTGTCATTTATATTCCGTTGTGTATTTCCGGTAACATAATGACTCAACGAATTCAGTTAAATAATGTAATGGGTTTACTGTGATAATTGATCTAGAAATATGTGAGGAAGAGAAGAATTATCTTTTTCCACTAGAGATAATTTCATTCTCGACAAAAAATAGCATTAACTTCTTGGAAACCAAGAAAAATATTCAAATGACACCTGAGAACTTATTTGTGCCATTTAAAATTATCTTTCAGGTGTTATATTTGTCTTTACTGATAAAACTCTTAAAAATGGGAAATTAATTGCTTACTAACATCTCACTTAAAAGCAACGTGAAGGTTATTGGCGAACGTTGAGTCTCGGTCAAAGGATGAGGACGACATCTGAACAGGCTCTCCAAACTTCCACACCACGCCATCGGGAGGACTTGAGACCTCTATAAAATCTAACATGTGCCATCCTCCCGGTATGGTGGGTTTTTTGCGGTATCAGGGCTTGTGTGAATCCACGTGTTACAATCTTCACACTCAGTTTCATTACAATTCTTGTTCATAAATTTTCACATCAGAATAATTCAATAATCACAAAAGTCTTAACATTTTAAAAATTATTATATACTTATTATTAATAGAAGTTTAGGGTTATACACAGCCGCCTCTTGTACATGTTTTTCACTAATAATCTTAATTATTATTTTTGTATCATTTTGTAAGTGTTTGAGTTACCTTGTCGTTTAAAATATAAAATGTATAGGAGTACGTATAAACAACAAAAGCCAAACAAGAAGTATTATTATTTACAATAACTTTGTCAATTATTCAGATGCAGTTGTTCTGAAGTTGCAGAGTTCTTAAAACATACGATTCACTTAAATACTGGGAGCTTAATGACAATGCAAAAATTAAATATGAAACTTATAAGCTCTTTAAATTTTTCGATGTTCAATACGAAATTTTTGAAATCTGACAACAACTGATGGTTCCATGCATTAATAAAGTGTTCATTTTTTATTTTCAAAAGATTAAAACACATGCAATATTTCATTAAGGCAATCTGTATTCCAATTAAATTAATTAAGGTTTTTAAAAATATTTTCGAAAAGATAATTGTAATTTAGAAATTAATAAGTAAAAAGTGGCATTGTAATGCTGTAATTACAATCAGGGGAAATATTTCATTAACCCAAATATTTACTTACTCTTATTCAAACACAGTTTCGAATAATTATATAAATTTTTTATTTAATAATTAAGAATCGTTGACACAAGTATTATGTAAAATTTCTTAATATAAATCTTTTAAATTAAAAACTTTCGAACAAAATATTTTGTTGTATATCATAATTAAGAAATACAGTTTAATTTTCTCTTTCTAATTGAAAATCTAGTTTCAAATATTTACGAAACAATTGTTTATCTATTTAATTTTGATAGAAAATTTTATTCAAATAAAAAATTCTCTAAAGTTTTTTGTTTTCTTAATTTTTAGATGTTCCATAAAAATAGCAATTCTTTAACAATTTAGAATTTCCAAATATTTATTATATAAATGAAAATACAGCACTAGTAACTCTTATTTAATTTTTATTGGGAAAACTTGCTTAATGTATAATAGAATTTTAATTTTAATATTAATGTTTAAGTTTTGACCCATTAGAAACAATAACGGAATTGCAACAATTATTGCAAAATTTCTCTTCCTTTATAGTGTTTGTAAGTTAAGCGTATTGTAAGTATTTAATTCTAATAATTATTTTTTGATTTTATACTTTTTTTTTTTTTATAAATTTGGTATTTTGTATGATAAATACACTTTGTTTTGCCTTGAATTTAAAAATATTTTTTTCTGTTTATGTTGTTTTAAACATGTACTGAAAATTAAGTATAATGAATTCTAATTATTCAGTCGAAATGTTTTTTAATAAGGGTGTCTACATAAATACGAATGTGTTTTAGGCATATTCGCTAAACCAAACACAATATCGACACATCATTGACTTCATCAATGCAGTCAACATCAAGTGACCAAGTAAAAACCAGTGATAGTGTTATCCGTCGAATATGAATTTTTAATGAATTGCAAGCACGTAGGCATACCAGATAGTGATCTTTCTATTCTAAGTATAATTGTGCTAATCCTTTTAACAACCTTGTTTTGTATTAAAAAGACAAATTGCTAATAAATTCCCTGGCAACCCAACCATCAAACAGGAGTATTTCACTAACTAGTTTGGTAAACTCAATACGATGAATACAAATGAATTTTTTTTAATACCAAGTTTTTTTTTTTTTTTTTTTTTTTTAAAAAAAAACCAGATATAAATTGATGAAATAATTGATTCACATAAGGTAGGGAAACATCATGGCTATATATAAACAGATTTTCTAATTTCTGAAACTACAGGATTTTGAATATTTTTTTCCTCATGCCATCTTATAGTATTGATATCAACATTATGAAATCAGGATTAATGAGCAACAATAGTTTATGAAATCTGGAAATATTGAGCTAGGCAGGTGAAAAGAAAATGTCAGTAAATAAGCCAATGACACTTTAAGAGAGTTCATAGATCAGAGATATCATAATAATACATCTAAGAAAAGAATCTTTCTGAAGCACAATACACACATATATTTGTCTCATATAAATCTACTACTAGAAAATAATAACCCTGGTTATTAAATACATTTAACAATAATAACCCTGGTTATTAAATACATTTAACAATAATAA
>BMAW01109482.1:1262300-1352616 GCA_019974015.1 Nephila pilipes | reverse complement strand
ATATATATATATATATATATATATATATATATATATATAGATGTATGGATGGATAGATAGATATAATTTCTTGAAACTATAAATATAGACACTAATCTATTACGAATCATTTTGAAATAATTGAGTAAGAAAATAAAACATGTAGTTATAGTTACAATTATAAAAATAAAATAAAATGCTGAAATTTACTTTTGCGATGAAATTTAATAATGTTACTTCTCCTTATTTAAAAAAAAATTAGATAAATATAAGGTTATTGAAATATAATATTTTTAAGAGAGTAAATTGCATTAGTCACGACAAATGTTGGAGACATTAATTATTCATGAGGAATAAAACTTAATTCTTCTTATACAGAAAACGTGTTTATTCAGAAATAGGGCTTCCAATCCAAACGTACTTAAATTGATTTTAGCAATTTCCTTTCTACTCAGTTCTTTTGTTTTTACCATTGTTAGGGGCAGAGATAGCCTGGGGGTATGGAATCGAGCTGCGTGGTAATGAGTTCGAGTACAATTCAGCCAAGAACAGTCATAGGAAATAATGTACATTGCTGTATGATGAATCTGTGTGGGGCTCAAATTTTAAATGTATTGTGGATATTTATTGAGAAAGGTATTTCCTTGGATATCATCCTAATAATATGAAGGCGGATACAAAATATGACGTACATTGTCAATCGTGTACATTAAGACAGAATCAATACAACTAAAACGAGTGATAAAATGTCTCCCTTGAAATATGACATTGAAAAAAAAATCAGATGTTATATATAATCCACTATGAATTGTTGTGTTGTGCCAGATACATTTATTAAAAGTAAAGAATCTCTCTCTCCCAATGTAAATTCTAATAATTGCCGTTTTCATACATTTTGTAAATACAGTTTAGCAATTTAGACAGTTGTCTATTGTTTTTGTTATCATATAATTTTTAAATTGTAATTTAAATTTAAACTTTCATTTGATTACAGTCCATAGTCATTGTCGCATTCGTTGTGTGGCAAATTCTTCTCATTCAGAGCAAACACTTATTCTTTTAATTTTTCTAGCTTTCTATTCATATTTAAAATTTACATTTGAATAATTTTTGTAACCATTCTAAGTATTTTTAATATCTATGCAGTCTTTAAGAAAACAGGTGTTTGAAAATGTCATAATTTAAAGACGAAGAGTAATATATATAATTTATTCAGCTAACTTTAAACTTAGAACTTATGTAGAAGACTGAATCAAGAGAAAATGGATATTTCATACAGGAGTTTACTATATTGTAACTATTTACATTAACAAGCCCTTTCAGAAATTAAATAGTTCGAATGTTTTGTTTTCAAATTATAGAAGGAAACTGATCCAAATACATTTTAGTTTCACGAGGCGTCTAAATTCTTACGAAATCATACGCATCAAGTTTAAAGTTAACAAAACATTTCTTCTTCTTCTATTTAATTCTCTTTATCGTTACTTTGATTCAGAAGCGATCGAGGTTCAGCATTGTAAAAGAATTTCGAGATATTCCATCTTTCTTTTATCATTTTTTTCAAGTTTTTCTTCTTTCCGATTTTTCCCCTACGGACATCGTTTCTGAAAATGTAAGAAATATTTCTTTGCTAACCATCCTGTATTTTATCCCGCTCTCATCTTGTTCTTTTTTTTAAACGAATATAACTATACTTACGTTGCCATGGTAACCTACTCACGTGACGTAGCCGTGGAAACGAAACCACTTCTTGACCCTTAGGAAAAGAAGTTATCGTGCAACGAGTCAAATGGAGGCATATTCTAAAATTGACGCACTTTTTAAACGCAATTTTTTGCCCGCTTTCCACCCGTGTATTGAAAGCGTTTGCTATCTTTCACGGGCAATGTTTGCAAGGTAGGCAAGATGGTCGAAAAAAGAAAACCAAAATAAAATTAAAGGAAAATATTTTGGTGGTGCACCTACAACACAAACGTTTCATCTTTTCTGAGGATGAATTTTATATATATATATATATATATATATATATATATGAAGGAAAAATAACCGTAAAAAAATTCCTCACCGCAGTTAAAGATCGAAGATGCCATTGTCAGCGTCTATTTCTCCAAGAATATTTTTGGTGTTCTGGTCGCGTCTACGCATAGATGGAGAACAGCAAGAAATAAAAGGGACGCGTGATTGCAAAAGCATGCACCGGTTGTACAAACAACGAAATACAAAATAAAAAGAAAGAGACGAAGGGAGGGGAAAACAAGAAAATTACTTTTTTCCTTTTCAAAAAATTGGGGCAAGACGGTATAAGAAAGTAAAATTTTAAAGTAAAGGTATCCATCCCTTAGAGTTCAAAAATTTTTTGAATTTTGTATTCTCAACTCACACTAGTTATACAAAGTATCAACATAAAAGGAAGTTTTTTCTTCTTTCCACGAATAACTTAGACTAGAATGGATAAGAAAAGACTTTTTTTGAAAAAGGTTGTTTGCAAGATGCGTTGATATGATAATTATGACATGTTATTTTTCTTTAAAAAACCTTTTTTTAGATCTCAATGGAGAAAAAAAAATATGTTTGTGTACAAAAAAAAAATTAATTTTGAAAGCTTAATGAACCCTTTCTATGTTAATTTTCATATTTTTTTCTACGATAAAACATGTACATGAGAAAAATATTCATGTTATCCATTTGCTGAGAAATTAAATTTCGTAGTCGAGAAAATGTTAATTGTAAATTTTTTTAAGAAACTACATGTATGTATATTTCAAATATTATTTTTCAGGAATTAAGGACTTTACATATCAGCGTATATTTTTTTATATTTGACTAACAAAGTTGGTTCCATACTATAGAAACATTTATATTGTTAATTATCACCCAATTAATGGACTAAGTTTACAAATATTAAAATGATTATGATTCATATGGTAAAAAGTAACTATCAAGCACTGGTTTTCCATGCTTTCCTATACTTTTAATATGACAATATTATAAAATATCACATATGAGGTTATCGAACATTCGACTTTTTTGCTAGTTTTAAAGTTTTGACAGACTTTGTTTCTTAGCTTATGATCCAGTATTTGTGAAAACAAAATATACTGATTATTCTATAGCTTTAATCGAGATTCCAAACATAGCTGTTGTACATTTTGAGAGGTGCTTCTAATATGCTGTAGTTGTAACTATTACTATACTAATTGTTATTATTACTAATTACTGCAGTAGATGTATTTATTACATATACAAGATAGAAAATTGTTTATTTGTATCACAAAATTCGTGTTTGGTGTATATTTTCTGAGAGCAGAACAGATAGTTTTAATCTGAAAACTTTTAACCTCAAAGGTATTTCGGGAAGCTGTTCAAAGTGCCCCAATTACCTTAATAGAACAAATCTTTTGTACATGTTTTTCATTCATAGGTTTTGAATATCAGCGGTAATTTCAAAAAATGCTAAAGCTGTCAGATTGCAACCTCCTTTCTTTCCATTATAATATTCTCAAAGGCTCTAAATATTTACTATTCGAATGTAAATCAAGCATTCTTGTACACATAATAATTTATTGTATTTTAATTATTTTAAATTAAAATACAATAAATTATTATAAATATACTAGAAATATACAATAAATAAATATATTAAAAATGTAATAAATAAATATACTAAAAATGTAATAAATAAATATACTAAAAATGTAATAAATAAATATATTAAAAATGTAATAAATAAATATACTAAAATGTAATAAATAAATATACTAAAAATTTAATAAATAAATATACTAAAAATAACAAGAAATAATTTTACTAGAAATATAATAAATAAATATACTTGAAATACAATAAATAAATATACTAGGAATTTTTAAATTTGTTGGAAGGGAAGAGACTAATGTAGAATGTAAGAAATACACATTTGGCTATTAAAATGTACACAAGGAAAGAAAGCAAATTTAGAATCAAATTATAGTATATGTACATTATAATAGTAGGAAGGCATGATTAAATTTACTGGAGCTTTACAGGTACACTACGTGGAGAATTCAGTATCGAGAACTGTCACCTCTGGCAGCAATAACAGCTCACTCAACTGGGAATCTCGTCGAACCGAACTCGTATTACAAAAACTAATAAACGATTTCATGTGGCTTCAGCTTTTTGCAAGAGTTCCTCAATAGTACTAGCTCGCATTTGCTGGCATTCCAGTCTCTCGGCAAGACATGACTAGTGTTCTCATTGATACCCGATCTGGACAATGTACTGGACAGGACTGCTGTCGAACATCCTCTATTTCGAGGAAGATTTGGACGGCTAAGGTTATGTGCTTTCGAACATTGTCCCATTCAAAATTAACGTCATAGTACATGTACATTATAATAGTAGTCCTTGAAGGTTTGGCATATCCATGGAACTTAACTTGCATGAAATGTAATGGTGGGAATCCTATGTACCGGCTCTGAGAACAACAGTTGACCATATTTTGTAATCAATGCCATCTCAGGCCTTCACTGTAAGTGCTGGGCTTACATGACAATGACAACTGAAACTGGAAACGCTTATCCTCCTCGGTGCTTCCACCCTAAGAAATGTCCATCAAGATTATTTTTACAGAAGCGGGGTTTGTTTGAAAAGAGTAATCACTCCTGTGCCTATGATTCTGTATTCAACTCACCACTATAAGAGTGATCTTCTCTACTGCAGCATCAAGGAAACCGCATTGATGATTGCCATGCTCATAGTTCATGGTGCTAAAGAAGTCATCAGAATGTCAATGCAGACACTTATCTTCTGAACGAGCTGAGTTTCTGACTCAAGATATGTGATATGGCTGTACGATGCCTCAAGGCTGCGCAAATAACCTGCATGTTATCTCCAGTGTTCATGTGGCTGGGAGCCTTCGAAATCCTTCATGGAATTATGTATGGCCTTTCTGAATTTTTGTGTTCCATATTCGCATGACAGTCATAGGATCCCAGAACAATAACCCGTAGTCCCAGTAGACCATAACCCTGATGCAGTCAAGCTCTGATATGTGCTGATAGGAATTCTTCCTTCTTACTAAGACATAACATGACTTTTACATAAACAATCAACGTTCAAATGAGACTTCTAAAATATAAGCCCGATATACAATCATTCCTTTTTACAAAGACTATAAATGACATTACTCCTTACTTGCTCTATTCAAATGTGTTGAAATGCAATAGGTTTTCATATTCTAGCAAGTTAGTATATTTTTGTGCATGTTTAATGTATGTTACATGCCACCTTTATGGTGTAGCAATTTTAACGGCCATTAGAGTATATTATTGTATGATTAGAGTAATAAAACTGTGAATTACCAGAAATTCACTGTATAAGTATCTAAATTTCTGATTGCAATTGTTATACTGATTTCTTTTTTTCATTTTATCCTTTTTGCTTAAAAAAAACTTCTTTCCTTTCATTTGTGTGAAGGAATTTTTTCTTCTCGGATTCTTATTTTCGAGCTCTGTTTTTCATAATTTAGTTTATATTTTAATAACTGTAATTATATTAATCTTAATAATACAGATTTAATTAAAAGAATTTACTTAGTAGAGGAAAGAATGCATAAAATTGACATAACACGTTCCCACTGGAGCTTTCATGTTTCTTACCCATTGGTAGCTACTCTAAGAGAGCTTTGCTTTACTGGGCGGTGATGAACTAAAGTGAAAATTGATATTTTATCACAATGATAATCATTGATGGTCTTTATTTTTTAACCACTATTGTTGTCATCGGTTCAGTATATATTGTATCTCTAGACTGAAAAATGGGCTAGCAATGTGAACGTATTGTATCAAAGCTATGTGACTGAATAGGCGCCTAGAAATGTGTTGTAATTTATATAAAACTTGTGCAGTTTCTTCATACAGACCACATATTTCTTACAATAAATAAAAAAAAACAAGAGTATATTTAAGAGTGGTTAGGCTTTTTCGGTTATTATTTTTAATATTGCTCCACTAACTGGTTAATAACATGGCTATGAAAATAAGAGATTCGTCTGATGAAGCTATAAATGGAAGCAAGAGAAATGAATCAAGATCCAAAAAATTGTCATCCTCTTCAGGCGAGGAGTTTGTTATTAAAAGGAACAAAGGTGATCTGTTAGGTAAAGAAGTGAATGAGTGTACCCCTGAAGAGGAGTATTCAGAGTCTGACTCAAAAGAAGTGGATCTCGATAAAGAACGGCAGCAAATAAAAAAAGAAGTTCAGTAACAAATGAGTATTCGGAAGACAATTATAATTATAAAAATGAATTGTTATGTTTATAAATTATCGAATGTATTATATGCTATACTTATAATATTGAGATGAAATAAAATGAATTTTATTCTTTCTCTAGTTATACGTTAAATTTTCATTTCTTCAATTTTCAGCTATATGGGAATTTTTTTTAATTAGGTATGAATGTTGGTGAAATATTCAAGTGCGAGTCACTGGTGGTACATGTCGACGTGAACTATTTAATAGAATAATTTTTTAGATAAATGGAGTAAAAAAATATTTTTCTGAAAAAAGGAAGTCCTTAGCAGCTTTTCAATGTTTATGATTAATAAAAATGTGCATGGAAATTAAATTTATAGAATAGTCAATTATCAATTTAGGTAAATACCATAAATAGCAAATTGCTGATTATCGAAATAAGTAAAGGTAATATTGAGAAATTATTTATATTCTGTGATAAGTTGATAATAATAATTTTTTAAGATACTTTAAAATAAAAACTTTTAATTTATCAATTTATTTATTTATTTCGAGTTCACTATATTTGTGACAAAATTGGCTATCCCACTCTAAAACTCATGAAAATTTGTGCCACTCCCTGCTGATTTCATCAATAGATCTATTCTTTTTCATAATATTTTATATTTTTTATATATGATCACACACAATTTTTGTATTTTATGATTTAATATTACACACAGTAAAATAATCACACAAAATAGATCAGAAAGCTAAAATAACACATGTTGCCAATCTTAAACTCAATTTAGCACTATTTTTGTTGATTTAAAAAAATTTTAAAAAATTTGTATCATGTAATGTGACTAAACTATCTTGTTATGAGTTTTTCAGCCTGTTTTATTTTTCATTTTGCCTTAGTTAAAATTTAAAAAGGATTTTGACAATTTCATGTTAATATATATCTTAGCTTCACTGTAACACTTAAAAATATACGCACCCAAATAAAATATACTGATTGTATGAACACCCTGTATGCAAACATGTTTCGGCTAAATATGCAAATGATTAAAACTTGGTTTCTAGTGAATGAACAGCGAGATTTCCAGCCCATCAGAACTGAGCATTCAGTGGGTGTTAGTGTTTGAAAGATATCGTATCACTAGAGTAAAAGAGACTGGAGGAGCAAATTGAAGAATCGATTGACATCTGAGCCGAAGTGGTCGCGATGGCCTAGTGGTCAAGGTTGCAGATTTGTGGCCGGTGGTTTTCGTCGAGTCGGTGGCTCGCGACCTGATGCCAATAAAGACAGGCCATGTAGCCGGGGCTTATGCACGTCAAATGTCAAAGCCCAAAGTCCTGCCCTTGGTATTGTGTGGAAGTTAGGAAAGAAGGTTCAAAAGTACTAGGTCCAGTAGCCATCGTGTTGCTTCTAGTGCAACGTTAGCAATACCAAAACCAAAACAAAAAAAATGATATAGTAATTAGATGATGATGGAGAAATTTGGTGAACAACGGTGAATTTCTACTTCAAAACGGCAGAAGTCGCCAAATGAAGATGATAATATCAAAACAGGTAGGAAAGACAAATAAATTGTTAAATCGGTTGTTACGATAACAAATTTGCCGCTATCAACCTCCTGAAGTGTGGCTCACACTCATGTTATCAACAGGATCATTGAAAGATGTTGAGAGAGGGGAACCTATACTCTCTTCAACCGTTACTCCTCTTAAACCCCTCCTCGACTATACACAGTTAAATTCAGTAACAGTGGTTTTAGTCTCAATCTGCTTATAATTATACCAGTTAGGTTTTAAGAGTCTTCTATGACAGATCTGTTTCCTATTGTATCTTGATAACCAACGAAGACTATCTTTAGACGTCCAGAGTGGCGTAGAGATCACGTCTCTAATATTGCCATCCACACAGATTTATAAAGAAGGCGAAGAATTTGAAAGAATTAATTAATAAGAGAGCTTGAATGAACAACGAAATGCACTGGTCATTACATTCAGCTGCGGAATCTAAGCGAAAATATATGTTCCCAAGAGATGTTTGGTACCTGTTAAAAACTGTTATATCAAACTTGTAGCAAAAGATTAAACATGAGATTTTTATCTCTCAGCTTTTCAGCATGAATACTTAGTTCTTTTCTTACGTCTGTCTACTTAATACTGAAGGAATTTAATTTTCGATTAAAATGATACACTACTGGCTACAGCTTGTATCTCGCTTACTTGCGTAACTTTAGGTGAAGTTAACGCAATACAAAGCAATAATTTTTTCTCGCTATAGTTCCTTCACTGAATAGAAGTCATACCATGAACAGAAAGCAATAAATTAAGTTGTGACTGGTTATAATACATTTTTTAATCTTCTCCACATTAAAGACCTTGTGCAAAGTATAATAAACAAACGACGATTTTCTTTTCTACAATTTAGGAAACTCTTCTAAAAGACGAACGAAACATTTCTATTCATCTGTTCCTATGAAATATCTTTAACTACACATTTCTCACTACTCCAAATTTCCTC
This sequence comes from Nephila pilipes, assembly GCA_019974015.1. Classification (NCBI taxonomy): domain Eukaryota; kingdom Metazoa; phylum Arthropoda; class Arachnida; order Araneae; family Nephilidae; genus Nephila; species Nephila pilipes. Next base: position 1,343,888 of record BMAW01109482.1, on the reverse strand, counting down.
AATTTTTTATCACGACATGAAGCGAAAGTTAAGAGAATGAGGTACTATCTTCAGGTGTTATCCTCATCCTCCAACTGTGATTCGAAATTGCGAGATGCATCACTAATACTATATTAGACAGAATGAAATTCAAATAGGACATCGATAAAATCAATCAACGTCATATATCGTATTCTAAGTATGAAAATTACTAATAAATTCAGTTTACATTAAGTTGTATTTATCACATGTTTAATCCGAAACTGAGAGAGGACGCAAGGTCTCACAGACCGCTTAACATGTTCCAACCATCACTCCTATTACATGCTTGGTCCTTAGGATGGATAATTCCTCTAGATTTCTGTTTTTTGATCTTGAACATCACCCCTTAATTTCACAATGTTTACGCTTGTGCATCCGATTGAAATTCTAAAGTATTTATCAAAAAAAGTCTGTAAAACAGTACTTTCCTTTCAGTTTCACGATTTTAGGCTGTAGTACACGTGGCTCAGAAGCTGGGTCTTAGGAGATTTATTCATTCATCTGATCTGATTGTTTCATGCATGCGTTATATTAAATAGCTTCAAAAGATTTCAGATGAAGTTGGAAGTGATTTTAGTGGAGAAGATGACTATGAAGAAGATTTTGTCTATGAAATTTCTCACTCTACAGACTTGGGAATTTCTTCAGATGACAATGATTTCTCTGATCCTGAAGCAGGAAGTGATTTCCTGAAATTCTATAATAGGAAAACCAATTTAAATTGTCCTTCTTTGAACCAAATCAAAATGTTAGAACTTCAGCTCACAGCATAGTAAGATATCCTGAATTAAGATCGTATGGAAAAATTGATGATTCCTATCCAAAAAATGTATGGGAACTACTTTTCACTCCTATGCATAATTCTAAAGTGGGCAAATAAAAGAATTGAGAAAAAGAGAAAAAAATATTTGTGATCCAATTAAAGGTGATATTGACATCGTCAGCATTGATTATCTGAGAGTACTTTTGGGTTTGTTCATACAAACATCAATCTTCAAATTCAATCATGAAGATATAGAATATTTTTTTTGCCACGGATGGAACAGGAAGTGATATTTTTCGTGCAGTGATGTCAAAGAAACGTTTTAAAATTTTACTTTTAAATGTATAATTTAATAATCCAGATGATAGGGAAGTCTGATAATGCAGCCCTTATTTCCGAAATGTTGAATTTATTCATTTAAAACTCCCAGAAAGCTTACATTTAAGACATTCGTCTGCAACGATGAAATCCTTGTTGGATTCAGGAGAGTCATTTTAAAATGTATATGCCCCGAAATCCTGTGAAATATAGGCAAAAAATTATATGTCTGACTAATAAAAATAATAGTTATTCCAATCTATATTGTAGGAAAGGCTTTGATGGAATAAGTGTGGAAGACAGTTGGAAAAAATTTAGCAAGCTAAGTTGAGTTGTTTTACGTTTGAACAAACAAATTTTTAATACGAACAGGAATGCAACCGCAGACCACTGATTTTCTTCTATAGAAGTTACTACATAACTATTAAAAAGTATACTAACATACGTTGGAACTGTTGAAAAAGATAATAAATAAATTCTGAAAGATTTTAATCTATGTTAGTCCAGATTTAACATGACATTGCTTTATAAAGGATATGACCTTGATTTCATTGTTTCGAAAGAAATGGAAAGCTGTGGTTCTCATGTCCTCTACAGAGTGTTTCTAAACTCATGGGCAAAAATTTACAGGGTGACAGAAAACATCTTAATTACAACACGATCTAGAGGGAACATCGCTTTCTCTCCACATGTGTCTTCTGTGGTGAAAAGTGCTTGATTAGATTTTCTATCACCCCTTAAAAGTTTGCCCATGAATTTCAAAACATCCCGTATGCATCATGTGATAGAAACAGAATCGGAAATATAGAAATTATAGCATTTTAAAACAAAACAAAAGTATGTGTTCATGCATTAGATGAAAAATGCCCTGATCATTCATGCAGCATAAGGTCAATGCGTTGGCCTATGGCTCTTTTCTACCGGTTAGTATATAAAAGCAAATTAAACGCATATTCTTTGTACCAAGGCTATTCCCAAGACCTTGATGCTACCAGAATGGTGTTTTTGAAAGCTTTAGCGTAATATTTAGTCTACTACTACAACATACAAGAGTTAAAATCCAAGAATAAATTCAGACTTTCACCCCCGAAAAATGGATTTTAGGAAAAGAAGCCGAGTCTAAGAGTGTGGATCAGTACAAAGAAGAAACAAAATTAAAACAGAGGAAAACATATGGTTTGTGCCAACAAGCTAGAACAGAAAAACAGCATATTTATGTTTAATTTGCCAAAAATCTGTTTGTTTGGAATTCAAGCAAAAGTTATGCAGTGAAAGTGCTTAAGGTATCCGCCTACCTTTAAAACGCGATTTTCGGTTTAAAAAAGTCGATTTTCTTATTTACTGTATATTATTAAAGCCAGATATCTTAACTTTCTAGAACAGTTTCAATTTTGTTTCTATTTTACATAGAACTTGAGTTATAAGCATTTTAATAATAGTCTGTGTCAAATTTTAGAACTGGAAGTAGCAATCTGCCACCGGAAATGGAACTTTAATGTTTGTTTTCATTGATATTTTACGTAATATCGCCATCAAAATATTTTACAACATACAAGATGAATTTCCCAAGACCCAAAATGCAAATGAATCTTTTAATGGTGTAATATGATAAAGAGTACCGAAGGAAGTTTTTGTTTGTTTGAAAACTGTGAAATTGGGTGCATATGATGCAATTATACAATTTAACAAAGGACATCAAGGTTGCTTAAAAGTCTTAAATAAGCTGAACATTGAAAATACGGGCTACTTCACTATTGAAGGAACAAAAGGTTGTATTACAATCGAATCATAGAATTGAAGCGTTATACAACACCTGTTATATGTAAGCGTAGGAAAGTTTTAAAGGCCATCAGTAAGAAAAAGATAACTTATTTAAATAATACAGATAGTGAACTTTACAAATAAGGGGCCTTTCAATGTTAAATGCTTATTTAATTAGGTAAGTTTCTGGGTTGAAATGCATTTATAGCTTTTTATCAAAATCAAGTTTTTCATATTTTGCTTCAGCGCAAAACATCGTATTGAAAAGAGTTATGCATATAATGTTATGAAACTTTCATGGAATACTCTATGAAAGTGAATTCAGGACATGAACCTCTCATATTATTATAATGCGATTACTTTGCATTTTATTGATGATAAAAGTCATAACTTATCACAAAACTTCTCTGTATTTCTGTATGTTAAAATACGACTTCCTATAAATATTTAATTTTCAGGGTTATAATTGTAAGAGAGGTACAAATCCTAAATTAGATTCAATTCATCATAATAAAGTTTACAGAATTCAAATATCTCTATTTAAATTTCAGTTTTGGTGTTTTGCCCAAGTGCCATTTTACTTCTATTTTTATGTATTTTTTGACTGAAATATTAAAAAAAAATTTAATTTATGAAAATTTTACATTGCATTTTAAGTTTTCTATCACATGTTATAGCGTAATGCATATAAAAAGTTATTTTTTTAATTATTTAAGAAAATCCTCTTCAAAGGTAGGCGGATACCTTAAAAAGACGAGAACTAAATTGTTTGCTTCTAGGAATTCCCTGAAGTACTGATATTTCAGGCACTACCAATTTTTTTCTATATTGTGCTATATTAAATTTTATCCTGTTAAAATTAATTTTATATGCTACATAAATAAAACATAATAATTCATATAAAATAGACTCGATACTATTATTAATTTTACAAAATTTACTGCAGCAAATGATTTTCATCTAAATCTAAGGATCTGGCAAAAAAATTTCCAAAATGTTTTATTTCAGTTTAATATGCAGAAGTGTATTTTTTTCTAAAGTCTTAAAGTTCAAAGAACATCTAAGTGAAGTAACAGGATGCTATTTTCATTAAGCGAGTTTTTTTTAAAATTATAATAGAGCGTGGTCTCTAAAATAGTACGTCCCCTGTTATATCCAACTTTTTCACTTCCCCTTTTACTGGCGAAATTAATATTCCGTAATTAGATAGCACATTTGTAATGATTTTATCCATTTCTAAGACAACTAATGATTACACTCTATAACAAAAAAAAAAATAAAAACACACCAAGAAGGAGTTGTCCAATGGAGACAAAAATTGGCGGACAGGAAAATTATGTACAAAATAAAAATGATTAAAATTTCAGAAAAATTGAATGATTTATTTCAGAGTTACATAGTTACAAAGTCACATCTAGTATTGAACCACATCTAGCCTGGATGAAAGCTGTCACATGACGTGGCATAGAGTGATAAAAATCCCTGATGTTCTCCTGCGGTATTTTTTACAAAATTTGCTCCAATTGTCGGGCTGGGTCATCAACATTCCCTGGTAGATGCAGTAGACTTCCCATCATATCCCAGGCATGCTTGATTGGAAAGAGATCTGGCTGGCCAAGGAAGTGATTGACAAGCTGTAAGACAGTTCATATCAACACGTGCCTTATGAGACCTGGCATTATCTTGCTGAAAAATAAGGCCAGGGTACTGCAAAAGGCACGGTAGCAAAATAGATCTCAGAATGTCGTCGACATACCTCTGTGCTGTAAGTGTGTCTCTAATGACGACCAAAGGGGTTCGGCTATCAAGGGAAATGGTCTCCCAAATCATAACTCTTGATTGAGGGCCTGTGTGGCGTGTAATAGTAAAATCAGAATCGGCATACTGCCCTGGGAGTCTCCAGACACGTCTTCGATGATGGTCAGGATACAGTAGAAAGCAGGATTCGTCGCTAAACACTATGCGTCCCCAGTCAGCACCATTCCCACCTGATCGAGCCAAGCACCACTGTAATTTGGCTCGACAGTGAGCAAGCGTGAGTGGTAGATGGCGTAATGGTCGGAACGAGAGTAGATTTCGCTCTGTCAGGCGTCTGTGAATGGTCATGGTGGACACTCATGTTCGTGTAGGTCGCATGTCTGATGGCTGATAACGAAAAATCAGGCGCTGTGGCAGCTGATCTGACAAACATTTTGTCCTTCCGATCTGCTGTGGTCCTAGCTCGACCACTACCATCATGACGCTGAAAGCTTCTATTGTCCACCCATGCTTGCCAGCATCTTCTAATCTCTGCATTGCTTCGACCCATATGACGAGCGATTCTCCGATTGGCATAACCTGCCTCTATCAATCCAATGATACGACCTCTTTCAAACTCTGACAGTTGCTCGCAATGCAACAGAAAATTTGACCATCCTTTTGAGAATCACTTCTTATATACACCTGATGAGTGCGCAGTTCCGAAATACAGTAGCTCCCACTATTCATTTAATGGATACCAAATTTTAATCATTTGCATGTCAGGACCAAATGCCTTTGCAAACGAAATTTTTATTACAATCGGGCAAATCCTTGTCGCGTTGCTTTTTTGTTGTTATTATAGAATGTAATTTTTCAATTTGCCATTTTCAACTATTACACCATTGTACTAATATACTAATCTAATTATCTATAATTTGGATACACTTGATCCTGATGAGATAACTTATTCAGTGTATGTTACAGAATGTTGCACTTATATGTTCTCTCCATATATTAATGGGCTATAAAAAATTATTCTTACTCCTGAAATACAAAATTAATCAAATGAAATAGCTCAATAATTCCTTTTTTTAGCATTTGTGCTTTATATGGTAAGTTTTACCTACTCTCTGAGATAAGTAATTTATCATTTATAAAATTCACTTAAGAAAGAGGAATTAGGTACGAAAAAAGAACGTTTAAATTCAGATTAAAAATTAAATAACTATAAACTTAATAAATTTAATTTCTTGCTTTTTTATGCAATGTTCTTTTGAATCGGAGCTGAGATTATTATTGAGAAGGTTATTCCAAAGAATGTTGAAAAAGTTCTCATTCGAATATTTCATTCACGGTTGAAAGAATTTCTTAAAGATGACGTTGAAGAAAACAGCCGGGAATGTCAAAACTCTCAACGTTGCTTTGATATTTAGTCAAATTTAAAACGAATCCCACTGGAAATGTCATAGCTCTTGAAAATGGATTCAATTTTGAATACTAGTTCTTAATTTTTAGTTACATTTAAGAGGCTTTTTTTATTTTAATTCTATCAAGTGTAAATTTTTTAAGTTCTTATCTGAAAGCAATCAATTTATTTGATTAAAAGAAATTCTTACCGTTGACAATAAACTGCTTTAAACCTGTGAATCCATGGATTGATATTTTTTGCTTACTTAACGAGATTAAAAATATTCTGAAATGAAATTACTAGAGAATGTGAAAAAGGATTTTTTTTTATTTTTAATTAATAAAATTTCAATTCTTGGAAATGAGGAGTAAATTTCGTAGATTAAAAATATATTTGAAACTTTCTCTCTAAAAAAATTCTGCGAAATGAATTATTCCAAGTAAATGGTTTTAATGTCTTTTTTTATGATTTTTCATTTATGAAAATTGATTAAAATAGATTTTAGGATTAAGTTTAGCTGGAGGTAATACTTCTATATGCACAGCAAAAACTGGATACAATTCATCTTTAGTAAGTACTATTTATGAATACAATTTCTAAGCAACTTTAAAAAAAAACAGTTTATTCAAAAGTTGGAAAATGTCCATTCGTTTTGATTCTTACCATATGCACATTTTTTTTTTATTCCAAGACTGACTAGTAATAAACAGTTTTAGACAATGAAAGTTGACTCAAAAAATAATAGCGCATTTTTTACTTCGTAATAGGAATTTTATAAAACAATTAAAAAATGCCAATGTTTTTTAGAATTTTTCCTATCGTCGCTATTTCATATCCCTGGAGACACAACAAATATTATGATTTTAATGCTGTCGAAGACCTTATAGATAACCATGATATCAAATAACTATACGATAAGGATTTCATAATTATTTTATTCATATCGACAGGAAATAATTGATTTGGTTATACTGATAAATAGGTAAGAAACGTCCAGGAATTTTGCTACAAGGCGGAATGAAACCTCAATAAGGTCGAATTGTATGAGCATATGAAAATATCGGCTAATAGTTCTGTATAATTTTGAGCTGCTGCATCGTGCTACCGCTTCCTCCATTTTACACTTGATACCTACACTATATTACGGCGTTTTAATACAAGTAAAGCAGAGTTAAGCCTACATCGCTCTTTAAGAAGATTGCTATTAACCCCTGGTCATCGTCAAAACAGGTTGGTGCGGTGTAGAACCTAATCATTATGATCACAAGCAGACTGGTGTTCAGTAATGGATTCCGCTTTAGTTTTGATGTACATGACCACATCTATGAATGGAAGAAGTAAACTCTGTTTTGCAGAAGCACGTAGTTATTGGTGCTGGTGTGATAATATAGAAATATTATGTCGTACTATAGCAGGTTCCCTTAGAAGCCCTGTATTCAACCACATATTAATTATTCTCTTCGATCGCTTATGTTTTTGTTCACAATGGGTCTCATAGGATTATTTTTTGGTACGACAATGCCAGTCTCCTCTATAAATTGCAAATCTAGATTGTACCTCCGTGCAGTTCTAATTATTTCTTTGACATGGAAGCGATACCATCTGTCAATTGAATATATAAGGCACATAGTTGGTGTCCGATTCTTGCGTCTCGAATTAGTTAAGTAAGAAGATAACATTTTTCGAAAAATACGATTAAGATTTTATTATCATTTCTTACCTAGCATACAAACAGATAAAACAAGTTTCTCTGTTCACTAATTGTAACATTCAATGCTTAGTTGTTAGAGTTCTATGGGTTCTGCGACCTTGAAATTAGAAAAGCTCATTATTAATGTATGAATTCTGTGAATTTCATTAAAATGAACTCTTTTTCATTTTGTTTCTCTTAAAAAGGGGGTATTTTTTTAAAAAAATGAAGATTTTCATAAGCATTCCTTTATAATCATGTAAAAATGTTTTAGATCGAAATTGATGTAATTTATTAGTTTAAAGCCACATTTGCCTTTCCATCTCTTTCAAACTAATAAGATCCTAAATATTAATGAAAAAATCCGAAATTGTAAATTTATTTATATGCATTAGAATTGTATTTAATGTAACAAAGAATTATTCTCAAGTAATTTTTAATAAATAAATTTATCAGAGATAGTTGGGAATAAAGTATATAAAAATTATGTATCATTTTCTAAAGTATCGAATTAAAATTACGTTTTTACAAATGCAGTGAGAAAAATCCTACATTTACCTTCTTAATCATTTCTTAGAAAACTATATTTAAAAAAATTAAAATTATTTTTCTTGCTGCTTATATTAAAGCAGATTAATTAGAAATTTAAAAAAAGAAACATATTTTTACTCATAAAAAAGTTCTCCAAAGTGAATCACTTTATGTAATTTAAATGATTTAAACTGCTCGAAAATGAGGAAAAAGAAACATAATAGATCTAAAACTAATAGTAAAATATTTAAAAATTATAAAGTATAAAAATAATAAAAAAAATGGATAATATCAAAGCAAAAATTTCATGAGATTGCTGGTTAAAATCACTCTACAGGACAAAAAAAAAAAAAAAAAAAAAAAAAAACCGGAAGGATTCGAAACCAGTTTGCTTGATTTTCGAGCACATTGCTTCAAAATGAGAGGCAGAAAAAAATAACCATATATTTTTAAAATGTGACCTTTAAGAAGTACTAAACGGTAAAATCAAGAAATCATTAAATCACATTTATTGTTATAAAGAAAAAGTCGAAGAAATGTATAACCTTTTAATAAATTTATGAATTACTATCTAATTTTATTAGAAAGCCGCTATGTAGCAAATGAAAATCGGAAAAAAGTCAAAACTATTTACTAAAGGTTTCTACTCATCGATTTAATTTGTACCCAAATCTTGATATGTAACACAGCTACATCTCATACCGCGGTAGTCGATTGGTCAAGCTCGCAGCAGGCATTGTTTCTGCCGAAACATGGGTTTGAGTCCTAGATCCCTGAACATCCCACGCATAGAGAGGTTGATACAGGTTAAATCTGTCAAGGCTTCAAGTCCTTACGTTGACATGGTTAGGAAGTCAAAGTTTCATACAAAATTACGAGATCCACCGCGAGTAACCCTCGTGTTGCTTTAAAATGCGACGTTAATAATCAGTGTCAATTAAAAAAATGTCATACATTTGCGAGTTGTGACCAAAAGTTAATTACTTTATTTTCACCCTTAAATTAGTGACTTAATATTTTGTAATTGACTGAAGGTAAATCAAATATATATAATAATCTTGGAAAATGATTTTTTGGCTATGGGAACCCCAATAAGCAGTTACATATTCATGAAAATGTTTGCACATATTCCTAATTATGGAAGGTTAATAAGAAAATACTTCCTCTGTTTATATATATTTTTTCTAAACATCTGCCCAAACTTCTTTTATGTTCCTGATCGATGCAAAGGAAGATATGTAAATTCTACAATCTCTACCAAAGTCGTTATACTCTTCATATATTTCAAAATATGAAGAATGAATATTTTTTTCATAATTCATAAATATTATATTGAAAGAGTAATCTACAAATGTATTTCTTTTTTTTTGCAAAAGTTTATTTTTCAATGTTTTCGCATTTAGTTAATGTATTTCTGTTATGGATATTTTGGATATTGTTCTTATCATGATTCGTCTGGAAAGGACAAAACACGAGACGAAAATACCGAGTTAGTTCTGATTGCCTTCGTTGTGTATACCAACCCTCTTGTATCATATAACAACAAGCTTTTTAGCTCACTTTTTTATTTTTTACTCTTCCCATCAATTTCTTCTATCTTGTTTTCTTGTTTTTCCTTGCGTGTTCAGCAACATTCTTTTTTTTCCTTTCAAATATCACATAACATGATATTCGCTGGCAATTTAACAAGTAAGCAATCGTCAGTAGAGCTGACTTTCTTGTTTTCTGAGACAATCTTTTTTTTTCAAAATACCTAATTCGTAGCTTGTTTAAGATATCTTTATCTTTGGACTCAGACTCAGGATTTTGGACATGGCTTATGCTAGGTTAACGATACTGCTATCTATTATTTTACCAGGAAAGTCATTTATTTGAGTTTTTTTTTATCTGAAAAGCAAATGTTCTCAATATTTTATATATTAAATGTATTGCTTAAGATTATGAAATGAATGAAAACTTTTTGCGATGATAGATATCATATTAAGGAAATCACTTTTGTTAAAAGCTCTTTTTTGTTTAAATATCATAGTTTGAGGTTAATGAAATTTTAGATCTTCATGTATCATTCGATTTTCAATTAATTATTTTACAGGAAAAATCTACACCATAATTAATGATGTTGTATTCGATGACTGGCTCGTAATTGGTCACTTTTCTCTTTTTGCGAAATCAATTTTCTATCAATAGGTGTCATATTAGTTGATTTTGCTTTAGGATGTTCATATAAAGTAACATAAAAGAAGTAAATAAAACATAATCTGATGCTGTATAGAAATATTTTTATCATACATTTACTTCTGAATCTATGAATATGCATTTATTCCAATCTGAGAAGCTTAGTAATATATATAATTACACTATTTTATTACGCTAGTGATACTAATTTATTTTATACTCCATATACTACAGCTCTCAGGAAATTATATATAAATTGCACTCAAGGTGATATATATTAACGTCAGATAACCTTCGAAAAATAAAGAGATACTTGAACTTCGTTGAAATAAATGCCATTTTTTAAAAGCTTAAGAAGTTACCGGTTTTTTAAAAGAATTAAATGATTAAAGTTTGAAATATTACATTTGTATTGATTTGAAACTGAAGCTAACTTAAAAAAGTTAGGTTGAGTTTCCTGTGTTTGCAATTACTATTTAAAGTATTAAAATACAATGTATACTTCAGTGATTTCTTAGATAGTTAACTCGGCGAGAGTCCTTATCTTACTTTTCTTAAAAATAAATACTTAACATTTTAGAATATAGTTCAACATTATTTAAAATGATAGAAAACTGCACAACGACACTTAAAATATTCAACTGCTGATCACTGCTATCGTCAGGATGACTTTGCGAAATATTTTTGATCATTATCATACCAATGCTCATTCTTTTTTTTAATTGTTACTTTAAAAGCATCTGGATTAAAATTAAAAAAAAAATATATTACATAAAAAAGAAGAAAAAAAATCTGCTTGTGTGAAGAAAGTTTGAGAACAATACATATATATATATATATATATATATATATATATATATATATATAAATATATAAAAAAAATCAAAGATATTAAAACATCATCTATTTACTAAAACATGTGATAGGGTCATGCAAAATAATAAGTAAGCCCTCTTAATGTTTGCTGAAGAATAAAACCCTAAGTTAGAATTTAATTGTTTATATAATAGCATGTTTTTTGTCTGAGATCAGTCTTAATTTTCTGCAATTCCTATAAGGAATAACAGCATTCTTGAATTTTTATTAACTGTGTATTGAAGAGTAAATAAGAATTAATTATGTTAAATATGAAAGGAATTTTAAATGATTTTATTAAGCGGAAATAAAGCCTATATTACATATATTGCATTCCCTATTTTCCTAATGCTACTTTTACCGATCTATACATTCTAAAAAGAAGGAAGTAGGAAACTCTGTCTGAAACTATTTTGTTCATACGAATTTACAATTTTATATATAACGAAATTCCTTTCACGTTTTATGATATGCTACAGTATTGTTATTTACATCAAAATTCACGAGTATACTTAAAAATATAGAAATTAAGGATCGAAAATTGAGAATAATAATGAATTCTGGAACAGTTGGAAACTCTATTATAAAAATATGTAGCATTTGAGTTCTAAAACAGAACTTTCAGAATATAAGATGTTTGGACATCAGAATATTTTAATAAGTGCATCAATGAAAATTTCTGAGAGCTATGAAGATACTGTATTTTTCAAAATACCATACACTTTAATAAAACATGATATCTATATAGATATTTTCTCTTTTCATTATATATGAGAAGTATAGTTATCTTTTCAGTACATTATTTTCAATAAATGCAATGATTACATTTTGAGTCTCATGAAACATTTATGAATCCATTGACAAAATTTTTTCAATTTTTGATAAGTAATTTTGAGCCTTATATATGGTGTGTTGTTGCTATTTTATGATATATATATTGCTAGCAATTTCATTCAACCGTGTTGCATAATTCTTATTTTATATATATATATATATATATATTATTTTGAGTTTCACAACTGTATTGTGCTTTTTTTTTATCAATACTTTAATAAAGTTAAATACTTAAAAGAATCTGTTAAGAATCGTATTGTTAAAGACAGTTATGTCTATGAAACACACATTCTATGTGAAAATGCAATAATTTTTTTTTGTTATAGAGGTATATTCGAATTTAAAATAATTTTTGAAAAGTATGCAATAGTCTTAAATTATTTTTTTATTCCATGTGTCATATTTAACTAACTTTACTTAAGAGAGGTATTCTTGAATTATTTGGCAATCTCTGAAGTAAGAATTTTATGTTATATTCACTTATAAATTTTGTTTCCTATTTGCAGTAAAAATTGTTTACTGGCAATACTTGAAAAAAAAAAAAAAAGGTTTTATTCAATCGCATATTCAAAATAGAAAAAGAGATATATTCAATTGAGAACATAAACTTATCCTCTCCAAACACTCGCTCAAAATACCTTTATCTATAAATATATTTTCGAAATCGTACATATCGTTCGAAGGGGGAGGGTTTATGTCCCTAGAGATGACAAAATCGGGGGAATAGAACAGGACAAGATAGGAAGCAGGCTAATCCCAAAGGCTCTTCCCCTTCCAGTAAAGAATACAACTGGGATAAAGCAAGCCCCTTATTTTGCACGACATTCCCCCACTTTTTCTTCAATGCTCACCCTATTCTGATATGAAAGGACACTGCTCTTATTGGATCACAGATGGTGACAGACCCCGCCAAGACGAACTATCCTTTGGACCTGTCAACAAAGTCCAAGAGAAGTCCACCGCTTTGTGTCTCTTCAGGCAATGCAGGGTCACCAAGAAAAAAAAATTCTATTGGGGTCGACTTTCTTCCTCTCTTTGTTCTGTCTTTCTCACTGCGAAATCTTTCCTCCTCTTCTTAAGTCTTTTGCCTGTGAATTTCTCCTTCTTTTGCCTTTTCCTGGGGAGATCTTCAACTCTCCCCATCCTCAGCAGATAGTACATAAGATCGTTTTCTTGTTTTCACCTGAGAGAGTGGATAAACAAAGGTTTGGAGATTCCAATACAAGATATCATATTACTTCTCGTTGTCATATTTTGGAGACGATTTTGAAAATAAATAAAGAAAGCGATGGCGATATATATATATATATATATATACATACACCCAAGAAGAGAAAAGAAAGATCTCGGATATATAAATTGAATTTTCTGGAGGATATTTTCTTGATGCTTCTGATGCCTTTTTCTTTTCTTCAGTATTTGAGAGCATGCTACTCATATTGAAGCAACAAATATAGTATTTAAACTGAAATTCTTCAAATGGTTTTGGCAAGTACAATTAACATTTATTTCAACACATTTGTTGCATTTTCTACTAATTTAACACATAAACTTTTTGCATGCGTTCTACCGAAGAGAAGAAAAATCGGGTAAATATACTTTTTTAAATAAAAATCAGAATGTATTTCCTTTAGCGATATAGAATTGCAGTTTTGGATATAGAATTCACATCTTAAGTACTGTTAAAATTTGCATTTTAAGTGTTGTTGATTATTGAATTACAGATAATTTCAAAAATTTTACGAGTAGAGATGAGACTTATAGAGGTTTGTTTTATTTTATTACAATGAGTCATTTTATTTCATTTTACTATTTTACTATGTATATTATCTTAGAGCTTATTTTACTTCATTTTATTAGGTTCTTTTTTTTTTTCTTTATTATTTTAAATTTGTAATGTTTTGAAAAGTTTATGAAAGTATTAAAATGATTCAAAAGAACAATTATATCTAGTCTAAGGCTTCAGAGTAGTCGCAAAATTTTGAAATAGTGGAGTAGATGATATAAAAACAATATTCCTTTTTTCATTTTATTACATTATGATGCATCATTTGAATTGAAGTTTATTTAAATTTTATTGTTGTTTATTCAAATTATATTGCTATTTTTTTTCTTTTAACTGTTATTGTTTTAAGAGTCAAATAGGAATACATTGCTAAAAATTTTTGGTAAAAGAGTGAGAGTGAGGGAGAAACTGTTTTTATAAAAAAAAATATTTTTGTTAGCCATATACATGTATATGTATGATATCATAACACACATTTTTTTGATTTAACTAGCAAAGTACGATTCTACAATCAGATTATTGATTCTCCTCCTCATGATTCTGAATTTAATCATATTGTTATGAAGATTTCCGGGATGTGTGGGAGTGAAATCAAGTCCTATTCGGAGGATAATGACAAATGACGTTTTATTCATAATCTTCTGGATGACACACAGATGTGATAGCCCTTAGAAAATAACAGTACAAATAAATACACAACCTATGCACAGTTTAGTGATACAGATACAGGAACAAAACGGCACTCTTAAGGACAGTCACAGTTATTACTAATTACATCGTTCAACTTACCAGCTTATTAGTTCACTCTATAGATGAATCTCCGCCACAGTACTCTGCACTTCCAGAGCAGGCTCCAATAATTCCCAGCTTATACACGCTGCTTCTCCACAAATTCACCCGGCACGCTTCACTTCCAAGTACCAATAGCTTCCAGTCGATTTTCTGATTGATCTCTGCAATAGAGACTCCAAAGACAGACTCATTCCTGAGACAGATTAATTCCCTGCCTCTCAGGCTCTCGGAGTATTTATACATCTTCCGGCCGGGTGTGACGTCATACGGAAAATTCACAAAAAATCGGTAACTTACATTTCACTCGATATGTCACCTAGGATCCAGCACATTTGAGTTCATTCTATTTCTCTCCAAAGTCGCAAAGTGTCTCAACAAACGGCTAAAATGGTTACCAAATCCGTTGCCAAGGACAAGGGGTAAACTGCCCTTGCTAACTGATAACATCTCTGTAAATGTTTCTTTTTCTTTTCAAGAAAGTACCATTCCATGTTTATAACAATATTTATCAACAACATTAAGCTACCAGATACTTTTGAGGCATTCTATTTACGATAAATTTAAGTGTCCTGAAAATCGTACGGGTCCAGTTTTTAAAGTTCTTACAAACTTTATAAGCTGATGTTTCTGAGTTATAAAATACTAAAAGACCTTTTAGTATTGTTAATCAAAAGTTAAAATGTAATAAATGTGTAACCTAAGTTTGTGCACTTTTTCAAAGATTTAAAATCCTTAAAAAACACAACTAGTTAAAAATTGACTATTTTTTATTATTCCAACTGAAATGGTTTTAAGTGAACTCGTGAAAGTTTTAGTTTTTTATATTTAAATACACAATTTCGTTCGGAAATTGTATTTAAAATCATTGTCATTTTCAGAATTAATATATATGTATTTCATTACAAAAAAATGTACATACATGTCTCCGTATATGTTAAAATTATCCAAATGTAACATTTTATTATGAATAATCAGGGATAAATTCCTTTTCTTTTGGATTAACTGTTCTTACACACTCTTGCTTATTTTTAAAGAACTGAGCTTTAACTCTTCTCTCAACCACTTGTTCTTTAGATCTTCGAACAAAATATCAAAGATTTTAGATTTAATATTTAACACTATATAATTACTACATACATTTACTTTACTCATTTTAGGAAAAATCAAATTAGCTGATTTTTAGGGATAAAAATCCTGCTTTTTATTATATTAATACTAAATAAAATATATTTTCTAATTTCTTTAATAAGTAGTGAAATTAAAGTATCTTCGGTGATATGTAAATATGAGTATTTTTTTATTTTCAGCTCTCTATCGATAATAACGTTTTAATCAGACCTGAGCTCCACCAGATGAAAGAAAATGCCAGGTTACTGAAAAATTATTTATAAAACATTTAAACATCAAAAACATCTAGTATATAATTTAATTCAAAATACGTAAATAAAGTGTCAATTAATTGAAATAATTAAAAATACAGAAAGAGAGCGTTGACCGAGTGGACATTTTCTTGAGATCTTGTCATGCGTTCTTTCCGTGGATTCGAGTCCTGATTTCACTAAATAAACCACTATAGATCAGGGATTATTCACGTTAATTCGGTCGAGGCTCCGATTCTTTACTTTGGCCTGTCGGGAAGTTAGGAGAGTGGGATGTCAACTCAGGTGTCGTCCTCGTCACTTGACTGGGTTTCAAATTACGAGGTCTATCACTAGCAATCGTATACAAAAACGAGCTTCCAAGTCGAGAAAAATGCCTGTAATACCATTAGCATTTCTCCCTGTATATAGCTTTCCATAATTTGACCTGTTATAGAAGGTTATACACCAGAAATGCAGAGAAATGAAAACAACTCTGAATAATTCCTAACTGAAATGAACAGGTTTCTGTAAGATCACTGACTAGGATGTTATCGCTATTTTAAATGAACTCGTTTGAAAAAACAGGTCATTCTTTTGATTCCCATACCTATGTATGATATTATTTACCTGATTCCAAAAGTAACGTCTCGATATTCTAATAAAACTGAGAGCAGTATTTCTATCAATGCTTTCTTAAAAGGGAAAAAATGTTGACTTTCTATCCAAGAACAAAACTATTTATAAAATTTTATGCGGTGATAAATTAATTTAGTTGCTTTATCTGAGGATTATAGAATGCATATATCATGACTTGGAAATAATTTTTGTCATAACAGATCTAAGGATACATTCACTATAAAATTATAAAGTGTTATACTGTGCTAAAAATGGCTCTCCCTTAGTAACTTTCACAATTTTCATCCCCTCTTGATAAAATTAGTATTAATGTTAAGGACTTAAGGGGATCTAAATTATGGGGTAAATGGATTAATCTATTAACTTAATAACATAATTAGTTAACTCCTAGAAAGTAATTTTTCCCTCGTGGAACTCAATTTTTTTTGGCAGAATTAGGTAGAAAATGATGTAAATAGCTCATGTTCCAAATATCATTTGAAACTGATCATTAACTACAGAGAAAAAAAAAAGGAAATGTAAATTAACTAAAATGTTTACACATTTGAATTCCTCATGTCATAAAACTTTTAAGACAACAAAAAAAGGTTTTATGACATGAGGGAATTCATGTCATAAAACCATGTTAGAGGGGTTATGTACTAGATTCGACAAAAACATGTTAAGGGGCTATGCACTAGATAATTTCTACACAAACGATTCATAATATTTTTCTAATTTCTTAATATTGCGTGATTATTAGATCTGTAACTAAGATTTGTGTATTTGTACATGCTCCCCTTCAACTCTGCGATGTCAGAACATAATTTCGAAATTGAATATTTCTTAAATTAATGGCGAATATTGCAAGAAATGTATTGTTTAACGATTTTAGGAAATGAGGAATTTAAATATGTAAAAATTTTAGTCATTTATAACTCATTTTTTTTCGTAATTGTATTTAATGAAACTGAAAATTTTCACATTACTTTTTGAATTCCTTTTACATTTTTTCAGATTAAGAAAATATACCTTGCGCTTGTGGTGCAAAAGGGTTCGAAAAATGTGAGTAGAATTTTTTTTAAAATGCTTTAGATATTCATGAAATATTAGATGACCAATAATTTTGAGTCTTAACTAATCTCGAAAGTGTCAAGAAGAATTATACAAAATAGGAAATTGAAGTTAATAGTAATTTGAGAAATCAGATATGTGTGCGAAAAAAAGTCGACATCGATAATGAAAAAATTCTTTTTTAGAAATTAATTAGCAATATGACATTGATTAATATATTAAAACTATAATTTAGTTCTATTTCAGCCATCAGCATATATTAATTTTTTCAAGATGCTATGACAATTTAACAAGTTAATGGGTGTGACCCTTTTATTTTTTAACTCTGGTATATATTTTCAAAAAATGAACGAGGAAATTAAATTTCATAAGAGAAGCATCTGCCCAACTTTATATTCTTTGGTTATATATCGCGTAAATAATATAGACTGATCGCTAATAATTTACGTGGGGAAATACGTAATGATCAATGTTTCAAAAACTCTTAACTCAAAAGCACGTCTAACTGCGGTTACGGTAGAGTATAAATATGGATGCATAACAAATGATTAGGTTAATTGATTACCTCTTTGTGTCTATAACACAGTGATAGCCGTGTCACTTGAGGTTTTGGTTTCTTTATTCTGATAATTTAAGTTATCTACTATCATAATGGACCATTACTTAAAGACACATCTGAATATTCAGAACTTTAAGTAATCAGTATCAAATCTCAGATGCTTAAACTGCTCCGGGTAAAAATATTACGATATTCCATATATCAATAGATTAAAACGTGAACAGAAACAATGAGAGGAAATATCTCTTTCATATTAACAGGTCAAAACTACAAACACTAATGCGAAATATCTCAACTGTGTTTATACTAGATTGAATATAACAAAGAAAAGAACATAATATCGCCAAGATGATATCTTTTCCTAGCATTTTTTGAGAAACATTAAGAAATTATAATGCCAAAATTAAATTGTAGAAACATTCATTCTTGTTTTATGAGGCTTTAAAAGTACTACTTTCTAATCTGTATAATGTTCTAGATTTAATTATGAGAAATATATTAACTTTCACTGATTGATTGATTTTATTAACGTCGCACTAGAAGCAACCACGAGGGCTGGTGACGGACCTAGAAATTTTGAGCTTCAGTCAAGTGGCGAGAACGGCACCCGAGTTGTCACCTCCCTCTCCTAACTTCTACACCACGCCTGAGGAGGACTTTGAGAATAGATAGATTTAACGTGAATCAGCACCACCTACACGGTGGGTCCTTAGAGGCATCAAGGCTCGAACCCACAACTCAACGAAAACCGCCAGCAGCAAATCCGTGACCATGACCACCTGGTTACCATGCATTAACTTTCATTAATTTCATAAAATTTAATACATTTACTAGTATGTTCATTTTTTAAAACTAGCAATTTATTCATTTTTCAGGGAAATTATTTAAATTGCATTTACTTTGGAGAAATAATTAAAATAATAATTTACGTGATAATTAAAATATGGAGGCAGAGATGTTTAATTTTTAATCGACTTAATGAAACAGCATAAAATACTCTTCTCCATATTACTTAAAATTTTTATCCTATTTTTATTAACAGCTATTACGAAACATATTTTAAAGTTAAGATCAAATGGAAGAAATTTTAGCTTACCGGTCAAAAGGCTAAAAATTAAACTTATTTATGGAAATTTTTATTAGAATTTCCAAAATGGGTACAGGAGCAGTCTTAATGTCTTTCCTCTTAATTAAGAAGTTCTCATAATAAAAAGCTTTCCTAAAAGTGTTTGATGGCAACGAAAGTATCTTACTCTATAGGTCGTTACATCATGTCAAAATCACTTACAGCACTAATGCTTACTTTAATCAGCCTTTGATGTTGAACCCTCTCAAAATTCCCATTAGGTTACCGAAAATGAGAATAAAAAGTGTATTCATTATTCCATCATTAGCTACCTTATTTTCGTCAACAGCATAATTACTTTCCCCGGCAGCTTAATTGCCAGATGAAAATTCCAAAATAAACATAGAATTAAATGCACCTAATAATAATTGGAGATAATGATTCTGTTGCTACTAAATGTTAGGAAACCCAAATTGCATTCGTTCCATAAAAAAAAAGAAATCGAAAAAATTAAAAAATACATATTTTCTGAGGTCAGTGTTCTGGTATGTCACAAAGAGTTAGAATAAATACGAAGACAGCTTATAGCATAACATATTTTATGCATGATATTTGTCAACAAAATGTAAAAATAAAGATGATAAAGGGAAAATTATATTTATATTTAAATTAGAATATTCCACTTTTTTCTATCCCTACTCAAACAAAAGTGTATTATACATTACATTGCGCTTATTGGAAACATTTTTCTTCCCATATCAGTCAGCAAAGTAAAATGTGTTCATTCCCCAGTCAAAAGTAAAATATATTATCAAGAACATAAATACATATTTATTACCTGACTGTACGAATTATACTAGAACATACAATAGAGAATCAAGAAGGATATGGCAATAAAAAAAAACTCGAATCAAGAAGTTTTTATGTGTCCTAACATAATTCGAATGACACAAAAATATTTCTTTGGCTTTAATATTTCTTTCTATATATTATACAAGGGGATATCGTAAGGCTTTAATTATTCCTAAGAAATAACCGAGATATCTGAATAAAATTTATTCTGCATATTAATTAATCCTTATATATATAATGTTGTTAATTACAAGCATTAATATTAATTTGCTTGGTTTCAAAAATCCCCGGTTTGAAGCAACCACTAGTAATGAGAAGATAGAGTTTAATCTGCTGAGTTCTACAAAGACGATGTTTGAATGGACAAGAAACGCTGAGAGAAATGTATAACTATAGCTAGTAACTACGTGCCGAGAGAGAGAGAGGTTTTATATGTAAGAATAATACTCGTAAATAAAAAGTAAGTAATAATCTCGATTATTTTTAGTTGTATAATTAAAACCTTAACATACTGCGGATTACTTCAATTTATGGCTTCTTGAAAGCAAATAAATAAACTTAAATAGCCTTAATTAACAATATAATGTGTATAAGGATCAATTCATATGCAGAATAAATTTTATCTTAGTGATAAATAAAATTTTACGATACCCTCTCGTAAGTAAACGGGATTCTATATAATGTTAAGTTTTCAGATAGAAATAGTAGCGTTATGATATATATTTAAGAAATTGTGTGTTATTTTTAAAATTTTATAAAAACCATCACAAGAATGTCAATCGCTAATGTACTTTTCATGAAAACAAAATATAAAACAAACAACCCTAAATAAAAATCCTGTATAATGAGATATTTTCCTTTCAGAATTTGTAAAGCTTTTTTCAGAGTTACTGTCTGCATAGAAATGAAATAGCTA
This sequence comes from Nephila pilipes, assembly GCA_019974015.1. Taxonomy (NCBI): domain Eukaryota; kingdom Metazoa; phylum Arthropoda; class Arachnida; order Araneae; family Nephilidae; genus Nephila; species Nephila pilipes. Next base: position 1,322,771 of record BMAW01109482.1, on the reverse strand, counting down.
ATAATGTCAAAAATGTTTCTGACATAGCGAAAAACGTTATTTTACATAAACATCCTGAAAATGTCATTTATTATATTTACTTAGCACTTTTATAAAACTTGGTATTATTGGAGAATTTATTTAAAGCTTGAAAATTAGAAAAATATATTTCAGATTTCAATTTTCAGCTTCGTTAGATATTTAACAAAAATTATTTTTTTTACTATAAAATCAGAAGGTAAAAAAAATTGATTTGTTTACATGATAAAAAATGTTGTAGAACAAGTGAAATTCTTCGCATAATTAAAGAGCGTTCTTTCCTAGAACCATTAAGTTCCTGTTAGTGAAACCATGTTTTTAATCCTCGACATCGTTTTAATAAAATCGGAAATGATGCGGAATAATATTTAATATAGTGAAAGGACTAGTTAAGCTAACACTTTTAAATAACACTGTTTTATTAAGGATCTTAATATATATTTCCAGGTAATATTTTAAAATTATTTTTTTTTAAAATTTCAATGAAAGTGGATATTAATATATGATTTTAAATTCTTCAGCCGTTTTAGAGTATGAATAAAAGTAGTTCATATTCTTCGAAGTACAAATTTTGCAAAAAGTGAATTTCTAAATAGTTTAAAGAACATAAAATAAGTGAAGAATATTTTAAAGAAAAGTAATTAAACCTTTCATTTTCTTTGTGTATTTAAGAAAAAGAAGTTGTAAATTTTTTAAAAGGCTAAATCCATGTTTTAATGCCAGAATATTTTTTTTTAAAATTCTTATTTTTTGTTTCTAAATATTTCTGAAAGAGTTTTATTCCTCAGAGAGCTAACCAAGAGAACCGTTTTATGCAGCAAATGAATAAAAATATGGAAGCAGAATTAGTGGTGTAGTGGAGAAAACTAAGATATTACTTCATTTTTATCAAATATTTGCTAAATAGCGACAATCGAGATTATTACTGATGGACTGTTTCAATTATATATATATATATATATATATATATATATATATATATATACATGTGTGTGTGTGAGTGTGTGTGTGTTTATATGTTACTATAACAAAAAAAAGTAACGCACTAAGAAGGAGTTATCCGATGGAGACAAAAATTGATGGATCGGTAAAATATGTATAGAGTAAAAAATGAGTAAAATTTCAGAAAAATTGAAAAATTTATTTCAGAGTTACATAGTTACAACGTAACCAGCTCAATAAGGTGTTTATCCACCTCTAGTCGGGATGCAAGCAGCCACACGACGTGGCATTGAGTGATAAAGCTCCCTATTGTTCTCCTGAAGTATTTTTTGCCACATTTGCTTCAATTGTCGAGCTAGGTCATCCACATTGCCTGGTAGATACAGTCGTCTTCCCATCGTATCCCACGCATGCTCGATTGGAGAGAGATCTGGTTGGCCAAGGAAGTGTTTGACAAGCTGTAAGAAAGTTCATAACAACACGTGCTGTATGTGGTTGGGCATTATTTTGCTTAAAAATAGGACCAGGGTACTGTAAAAGGAACGGTAGCAAAGCAGGTCTCAGAATGTTGTCGGCGTACCGCTGTGCTGTATGTGTGTCTCTAATGCCGACGAAAGGGGTCAGGCTATCTAGGGATATGACACCCCAGACCATAATTTCTATTTGAGGGCCTATGTGGCGTGCAATAATGAAAACAGGTTCAGTACGCTGCCCTGGGCTTCTCCAAACATGCCTTCGATGATCGTCAGGACACAGTTGGAAGCGGGATTCGTCGCTAAGCACTATACGTCCCCAGTCAGCATCATTCCAACCTGATAGAGCCAAGAACCACTGTAATGTGGCTAGACAGTGTGCAGGCTTGAGAGGCAGGGGGAATAGTGGTCGGAACGAGCGTAGATTTTGCTCTATCAGCCGTCTGTGAATGGTCAAGGTGGATACTCGTGTGCAGGTCGCAAGTCTGAAGGGTGATAAAGATGAATCAGGCGTTGTGACAGCTGATCTGACAATCACTCTGTTCTCCCGATCTGCTGTTGTTCTAGGTCCTAGGCTACCGATCTGAAGCTGAAATCTGCCATTGTCCACCCATTCTTGTCAGCATCTTCTATTCGCCACATTGCTTCAACCCATATGACGAGCGATTCTCCGATTTGCCCAAACAACCTCTTTCAATCCAATTATCCTCTTCAAACCTTCAATCCTCTTTCAAACTTTGATAGTTGCTCATAATGAGCTCGAATCCTGCAGTGAGGCATTTTTTCCAGTCTCTAATAGGTATCCTAAATTGGAATGCAACAGAAATATCGACCATCAGATTGAGAATCGCTTCTTTTATACACCTGCTGAGTGCGCAGTTCCAATGTCGCTGTAGTCTTTCTATTCGTTCATTGGATATACAAAATTTTAATCGTTTGCATGTTTGGAGCAAATCTCCTTGCATACGAAATTTCATTACAATCGGGATACTGCTTCTTGGTGCGTCGGGTTTATATATATATATATATATATATATATATATATATATATATATATATATGTAATTGAAACAATCCATCAGTAATTAGCTGGACTGTGTCTAGGTTCCAAGTCTTCCCGGAAGTGTGAAGTGTAAATTTAGAGATAAGGGTGTGCCAAGTGGGGTTTGCAAAAAAGTTAATCCGAGTTTGACCTAGTCTTAAAATTTAGAGGTACATTGCCAGTAAAGTTCGTTGTTGTTTCTAAGTGAGACGTTAATAATACAATGAAGCAATAAATGGGTGGTATCAGTACTCGAACCAACAGCATGATAGTCGTAAGCTTGCGATCATGGCCAATCGGATATTGTGGTCTGAGTAAAGTTAAAAGTCTTGTGGTTAGAGTTACGAGATTTAAAGTATGCATTGCACGAGTAATGCCTTGAGGTCGCTTTAGATTCTTTGAAAGACAGTCATGCAGAATGATGGGACTATTATTCTTTAAGGTTACACGAAATGCTCTTGTCTCTAACTTTAGTTTGATTTTCATGAAATTCATTACTATTATATTTTAATGTGTTTATATCATATACATCTTTTTTAAAAAAAATCACACCTTTAGAAATAATTAATTTTTTTATCGCTTTTTTGTGTGTATTCTTAATTGATCACTGTGATTAAAAATTTAAATGTCTTATCAAATTTCTAGTCATATTTTAAACGTAAAGTAATTTATTTGATGCGTATAAGTAGCAACTATGGTGTTGACCTCTTCGCTTGAATAAGGAGTATTTTATGAGTTCCATTAATTATAGCTCATGATTAGCTCTAGAGTAACGTAAATGGATATCGCCAACGTTAAGTAGCGTAACGTTAATGGATAACTTTTCCTAGTCAAAAGTTACGAAAGATTTAAAAATATATCTTCTCACTTGCAAAAAAAAGTGAAGTTTCAGTTTAATTTCAGAAAAGTAACAAACATGAAATAAAGTGAAACAATCAAAAGAGTTTTTAATTTTAAAAAGATATTTCTTATATAGGTTTTCTAAAAATTGAAATAAACGTGTTTATTACATTGAACTTAAAACTAAAATAATATCTATTTAAAAATTATATTTAATTATAATAATATGTATAGTAAACAAGCTGAAAAAAAAATAAAATTATCTTTGCTAATTTCATTTTAACAAGAAAAACCTTTTTTTTCTGTTATGTTCTCGGAAAAGTAGAAAAATTCAAAATGAATATTAAATAATGTAAAGTAAGCGCACTTCCGATTTCCAGGCTCCACAGAAGTAATTACAATCAAGAAAGAAAATACTTTCTTCAATTTCCTAATGCGTATTTATTTTTTCAAGTGCAAAATTTTTATCAATGTTATCAACAAAAAGAATAAAAACAGATGATTCTGCCCTAAAAATAAGTTATTAAATGAAATATTAAAAAAAAAAGAGCAAACAATTAATTATTAAAGTGCGTAATTATACTAGGTTCAGATACTAAAATAAATGCAAACGAAAAAAATATTTAATTTATCTTAGTTTTGCTGTTAAACATTTTGTTTAAACAAAGTTTATCGCAATTATTATTATTATAATGTTTCATAATGTCAATCTATTCAACCTAATATCATATATAATTTATTTTATGAACACGCATTTTTGTGAACGCCATTTTCTCAAAAAAAAAAAAAAAACATGTTAAGATATGTCAAAAAATTATAACAATTAATGACAATTTTGTAACTTCATAAAATTACAATTATGCAACTGAAATAAAAAAGTACATGAAATTCGAGCTTGATTTTTGAAATTCGAAATATACAAAGAAGTTTTTTAGAAACATTTTAGTGTGAAAAATTTTCCACTATATCAGAAATCAATACGAGTAAAAGCAACATAAGCATATAGAAAATACCATAATAATCCCTTTTAATCTACATATGAGTAGAAAAAGAAAGAGAGAGATTTCTGAAAATAACCCACACACGCATTAATCACTAAACTAAATGAAATATTTAGTACTCCTATTTACAGCAAATATTTCATTCAAATAGAAGAAAACTGTTCAAAAAATATTTGAGTAAATCACATCAATAATTTCGTTGGTTTCGACTTTAAAAAATGCTGCTATGTCTAGAAACGTGTTTAATTCTACGAAATGGTTTTTCGCATTTCGAGAATTACATGCTCACAAAATTACACACGCAAGAAACTTACGTGTTTTGTTGATCAAATCAATCCATTTTTGGGGAACTTCTCTTTCTTCAAAGTAAATCCTATAGGTGCTTCTACCGACAGAATAAAGAATGCTGCCTTCTCTCCGTCAGAGAGGTGATCACTTTTATGAAAGTAACTAGTTTTCTCGAACTATCGAGAAAGTTTCTGGCAATTGATGAAGATAAAGTAATGGAAACCGATGCACGTAATGTAAATTTGCTTTACAAGTCGCCAGGTCGACATTGTTTTAAAGAAGACATATTACGTGAAAGTACCAAAAGACTATGTTTATTATCTATGTAGCTGATAAACTACAAGTTCCTTTTAAATGGTTAAGGTAAACAAAAAACTCTTTTTTATTATAAATCTTAAGCAATATTTTAAAATCAGTAATATTACTTTTTAACATTTAAAGATATTTGTGTATTTTCAGATTTTTTTTTAATTCTTCAATAAAAGCTGTATTTATCTGAATATCAGAAGAAAAAAATAATCAACTCCTTAAAAACTCCATTTCCTTATTTGAATTTAAAAATAAAATAGTTATTTACAAAAAAATGTTATGCAACAAATAATACTCTTTTGGAAAGTAGAATATGTGTAAAGAAAGAAATTTTGCTTTGAAGGTAGAGATACACACGGTGATAATGCATACAAAATTCATACATTTTTTTAGATCTAATTTAATCGCAAATTGTAAAGGTTTTAAAACAATGAATTGTGAACTGTGATACACATCTATTAAGTCAGGATACACCGTTTTAATTATTACTGTAGTTTTTTTTATCTTACATGGTCTATGTGTTTGCTATGGACTCATATGTTCTGGAAATATATAAAAATGAATAAGTTCTTCTCGATACTGATTAAAGGTTTGTAGTAATATATATATATAAGTATGTATGTATAAAAAAAGTATTATAAAAATAAGCAAAATAACATGAAATCAAAAAATATAAAAATTTAAAATTTAAAATTTTTTTGAAAAAAATTTTCAAAGTATAACTATCCACGTGTATTAATATTACATACAAGAATACAAAGAAATTCGAAAACATTTTAAAGCTGATATAATAGAAATGAATTAATTTAAGAAAAAAATATTTATCCCTATTTAATGCTACTGAATGCTGAATTTCAAATTATAAAAATACTTTAAAGAACATAAAAAATGAGTCATAAATCAGCATGTGTAAAAACAACATACCATCTTCCCACATAAAGAAACAATTTTTAAGCGTTGCAAAAATGCAAACATTAGATTCTATAAAGAACGATTTTTAAACGTCGCTAGAAAACAACCAGTCAAAAATCAAAGCCATGTACAACTTTCAAGGAATATTTCAACAAAAATCACACACACACAACCAAAATAAAGCAATGCTATCTATCAAACTATTTAATAACCAAATCTAAATTTTTTTTTATATAATAGCATTTACGTAATAAAATTAAATTAAATTGAAATAAATGAATGATAATAAATAAAATAACATTAAAATAAATAAGAGAAATTAAAAAATTAAAACTAAATAAAAAATTAAGAAAATTATGAATTAAAATATCAAAATAATAAATAAATAAACAAATTTAAAAAAATAAGTAACAAAAATTTACAAATTAATAAAAATGTAAATTTTTTTAAAAAAACCAAAACTAAGAAAAATAAAATAATTAAATAATTAAAATAAAATAAGTCAGTAAATAAAAATAAAAATAAAACAAATAAAAATAATCAAAAAATAAGGAATTTTTATTAATTAAATTAAAATTTAATAAGAATTACAGAAAATCTGATTTTAATTATCCAAAAAAATTTACCCCCCAAGAAAACAACAACAAAACAGAAATTTAAAATTAACCAACATAATATTCTTTTAATATTTTAATGTTAACTTTAAAAATTTAATTGAACAATCAGCTTTAACAAAAGCAAAAAAAAAAAAAAAAAAAGAAAGAAATTATTCAAATTATTTTGAATACTTGAAGGCTTATTAGTTCAATTGATATTTCGAAGTTAAAAATTACATAAAATGTTTCTATAACTAAATATTAAAACTAAAATTGTTATCAAAGTAAGGAATTTAATTACTATGGAAACATCAATTATCTGTCTTGTCATGTATGTTATAAAAAATTATATTATTATCAATTTGAAGAATAACATGGAATAAAATCTGTTTCATAGGAGTTTATATTAGTTTTAGTCAAATATAAGTAAGGAGAATAAAAATATAAATCTGGCTTAAATCAACGATTAAGATTAATTTGAAAAATTATAAGGTATTATCAATATATCTAAATAACTTGAAATTATTACTTTCAAAGAAATTATATTCATTAAAATGTAAATATATATTATCAAGATTATTTCTAACAGGACTGTTTTAAGGTATGCTTTAAACTTGTTTATTGTTTTTACTCGTAAAGTTTTCTCTCAAAAATATATATATATATATATATATATATATATATATACAGAGAGAGAAAGAGAGTCTTATGATAAATTATCCTAGTAAAAACTATTAACAAATCAAAAATAAAAGAATGAAAGCAATTAAAAATTTAATCCCTTAAATAATTAATTCAAAGATTTTAAGAACAGAAAAAAACCCTTTATAGAAAACACTACAGCGAAGATTTATAATCTCGCTAAAAAGACATGTAAACAAGAGAGATATACTTTTACAAATGGATTACAAGTTAGCAGCTGAAGTTATAATTTGTTCTAATAGAAAGAAAATTATGAGCTAGTCACGCCATCTACATTTAAAAGTTAATATTGATAATATTAAATAACTTTATTTCCAATTTGTTTTACTTTTGTAGGATTTCCTTACTTTAACTTTTTTGTTGTATTTCTCTGTCTCTTTTTTGCTTTTTAATTATAATAATTACTTTTTATTAATTTATAATTTTTTTACATAAATCTTTAGTTTTAAATAATCTTTAACTATAATTTTAAGTAATCTTTAACTATAGTTTTAAATAATTTTTAATTTGGTTACATTATTATATCATTATTCTTATAATTTTTTTGCTAAAACTACATAATATTATTAACAGAACTTCGATTATTTTATTTGAAAGTTTAATGTACTCGTATTTTTGACTATTTGAATTTTATATTTATCAAGATATATAAACATCTGTATTTTTTAAACAGACACTCTTTCATAACAGGTATTCGTACTATTTGCCACACCCCGTTATCGTGCATTATTGCTGTGAAGAATCTTAGTTTTGCAAGTTTCTGATGTACCATAGAGAGTTTTGATGATTTTGTTGGATATCTTTTCCAGTACAACCGAACCACTGCGCGTCCAAACCTGTTGACTAGAACACATACATATAAGGAGAAGACATAGAAGAAGTAGATATCCTTCAACTCGGCATTTTTGCAATGATTCATGTTGATCACACGAAGTCGACGTCGACAATGGGGAAGCTCCATATACCGACCTTGAGAGCTCACACACAATGCCACCAACCGATTTCCGACCATTCATTTCTGTTCAATAATGATTCCTAACGATGTTCTCCACCTCCCTTCCCAGTTTGTACACGACGTTCAGGGGCATACTGTGGCTTTCTATTCTTCCAAAATAACAATATTGATGATGTTAAGTGTTTTTTTTTATTTTTTTATACAGAATATTTAAAATTATAACAAACAGCAACATTAATAAAAAATAATCGGAAAATTTAAACATAGAAGATAATAAAATTTATAGTAATACACACTAAAAGAGAAATTAGTTTTATTTTAAGATTTCTGAAATAACTTTATGGACGAGTTCATCAAGGCTTAGCATGTTTAGTTACATGAAAATGATAATTTTATTTTACATTTGTAAGCTTTAGATTAGTGACTGATTTAAAAGATATTTACAATTACTTTACAAATTTTGTCTGAGAGTAGACTATCCTTGGTATTTTATTAAAAGTATCTTAAGACACTTATATACTCTATAACAACAAAAAAAAAACGACACACCATGAAGAAGTTACCCGATTGTAATGAAATTTCGTAAGCAAAAACATTTCGACCGAATATACAATTGATTAAAATATAGTGTATAATGAATGAAAAGCGAGAGCTACAGCGTATTGGAACTGCGCTCTCAGCAGGTGTACATAAGAAGCGATACTCAATCTGATGGACAAATTTTCTGTTGCATTACGATGTAGGATACCTTTCAAACACTGAAAAAATGCCTCTCCGCAGAGCTCATTACGAGCAACTCTCAGAGTTTGAAAGATATCATATCATCGGATTGAAAGAGGCAGGTTGAGCAAATCATAGAATCGCTTATCATGTGGGTGGAAGCGACGCGGCGATTAGAAGATGTTGGCAAGAATGGGTAGATAATTACCTATTTCAACGTCAGGATGGTAGCGGTCGACCTAAGGCCATAGTAGATCGGGAGGACAGAGTGATTATCAGATGAGCTGTCACAGCACCTGATTCATCGTTATTACCCATCAGACGTGTGACCCGCACATGAGTGTCCACCATCACCATTCACAGACGGCTGATAGAGCGAAATATACTCTCGTACTGACCGCTACACCACCTGTCAATAACGTCTGTACAATGTCGAGCCAGATTACAGTGATGCATGGCTCAATCAGGTTGGAATGATGCTGACTGGGGAAGTAAAGTGTTTAGCCACGAATCCCGCTTCCAACTGTGTCCTGACGATCATCGATGACGACAGCGTGCCCATCCTGCTTTCCCTATTGCACTCCACACAGACCCTCAACCAGGAATAATGGTCAGGGATGCCATCTCCCTTGATAGCCGGATATCCCTTTGGTCATCATTAGAGGCACACTTACAGCACAGCGGTACGTCAACGACATTCTGAGACCTATTTTGCTACCGTTCTTTTTGAGTATCCTGGCCTTATTTTTCCGCAAGATAATGCCAGATCCCATACGGCACGTGTTGCTATCAACTATCTTACAGCATGTCAAACACTTCCTTGGCTAGCCAGATCTCTCTTAAATCGAGCATGTCTAGGATATGATGGGAAGGCGACTGCATCTATCAGGGAATGTTGATGACCTGGCCCGACAATTAGAGCAAATTTGGCAAGAAATACCGCAGGAGACCGTCAGGGAGCTTTATCACTCTATGCCACTTCATGTGGCAGTTTGCATCTAGGGTGGAGGTGGATCAACATATTATTGAGATCGTTAATTTGTAACTATGTAACTCAGAAATGAATTAATCAATTTTTCTGAAATTTTAATCATTTTCTATTTTGTACATAATTTTCCTCTCCTTCAATTTATTTATATATATATATATATATATAATTATTAATTTTCAATAAATATACGAAATAAACATGCACGTAAATTAAAAATAAGTAACAAAGCTATAGCAAAAACAAATTAATCAAATTTAAAAATGAAACTTATACTTGAAAAACTTTCTACTAGTTTACTAGCTTCGTTTTTTTTTTGTTATAGAGTGTAATAACCCCTTATTTGTATATTCACCTCTTATTTTGTAATTATTTTTTAAATCTTCTATTTAATTTTTCAATTTTTCTCCCATTCATACTCCTTCTCTCTCTCTCTCTTTGAGGACATTATTTTCTTTTGGCCCAATATCCATCCGGTTTCTTTGGAATTTCGTGATAATTTCTACCTCTGTCGTATGCATTTCATGTACATTTTCATGTACGTATGCGTTTCATGTTTCTTTTTTAGTTTGAAGCTTAATTAATTATATTGATCTATTTTCTTTTTTTCGTCAAAAATATCTCTTATATACCTCTTTGTCTACGTACTTGTTTAACTTAAATTTCTTTTTCTTTTATCTTTGATATTTTGCAATAATAGTTTTACGATTCGTTTCATTTCAACTTTGTCTAGTAAAATATGTTTAACGAAACAGATCTATTTTGAGTAAGATTCTGAATTCAAAAAAGTTATATATTTCCTTTTCTTTGTGATTTTTCTTTATATTTATCATTGAATTTTCAAGCTTTTGTTTGTACTTTTTGATGAGTAAAATTGTATTTTATAACCATCATTCATAGGTTTAGCAATTTTTGCTGGTAAATTTGTCTTTTATTAAATTGTTTTGTTATCAATTTATCATTGATTTTTTTTAAGCTTTGGTTTGTACTTTTTTCAGTTGTTTTTTTTTTCTCTACTTACCATCACATATAGGTTTATTATTTTCAGTTAATTTGTCTCTTACTTAGTTTTTGGGTACTGTAATGTTTCACTATTTCACTTGTGTTTATGTATTTTGCATACAAAAATTATTTCAATGCTTCTTTTCCAATTACTTTTTCTATTATTTAAGAAAAAAATTAATTATGTTTTCATTTGTAAGCATAATTTTTATTATTTTTTAAAAATATTTGCTTACATACTATAATTAATTTATATATTTAAATATTTTTTATATATTTGAATTATTATTTTCATTACTCACACACGCGTGTTTGTTTGTGTTTCCTCGTGTGTTCGTACGTGTATTTTAAAAACATAGAAATAGAATTGAAGAATTTCCATAAATAAATCTTTTAGGACGAGTGTAAAACAAGTGCTACGCATAGAATTTAGAACAATACTTTTTATTTTTATGCTCTTTTTTAGAATAAACAATACTACATTTTAGCGCCGAAGAATAGAGCCTGTGTTTCGTAATCTAACATGAGTTACATTTTATTTAGAAAAACTTAAAAAGGATAATAAAAAGGTAGAGTAATTTCTTTAATCGCGACTGTTTCAATTCTTTCTTTTTATTCAAAGCAATGTTTTTGAATAAAAGAACATATTCCGAACTGTAATAGATAACATACGTTTAATAACTTAAAATGGCTGCAATAACGTTCTTTCTCTCTCAGAACTACGATTTTAAAGCGTAAATGTGAAAATTGGGTAAACATAGACTTATGGAGGAATGAGGTATTTTTTTCATATAAAATATGTAGATAACAACATGAAGCTTTCACATATCACCCGAAATATTAAAACTACTAAATAGCGTTAAATTTTTATTGATTGAATATTATAAGAATATATTTTGTTTGGTTAAATAATTTCACATTTGAGCAGCTTTATTGATTGGTAGATTTATGATACAAACCAACAACAAAATTTGTAATATATATGTCTACATTAACTGAAATTAAAAAAAAAATTATAATTTATTGCCTTGAGAGGGGGAGAAAGAAGAAGTGAATTTATTAAGGTATCCAGTAACAATGTAATGTTATCCTATCAAAGTATTGGATCAATGAAAGCTTAAAAAATTTCTACATCAATAAACATCATAATGCATCTTCTACGTCGTTTAGAAACATACATATACACGCACAATGCATTTATTCTCTTAAGGGAACACGGAACACAAAAGAAGCCAAATTTTACGAAAAAAGACAGTCGAAAAAATATTTTAAACAAATATCTTTCATTAATGACAAAACTTATTCAAAGCGGACAAATTTTTAGTCATGTAATGTCTTTTTTGTGTTAAGGGATTTTGTATTTTCCAATCATTCTTCGTTTTGAGTGCATTCCATTTTATCAAAATGATTCTTTTTGTATTCAAAAGGCTCTTTGTGATTCTGATTTTGCTTGGAATAAAAAGTTTTAAAAATTATATTTAAATTATATAATGAAAATAATCGCATATGTGCCTTCGGGTGTTTATGACACGAGTGCATTTGTGTATGTGATAATTCACTTAAAAATTTTGCGACTGAAAAAGTAATTGGAATATATTTTCAAGAAAAGAAAACTACACTACAAATTTAAAAATTATTTCTCCGTTAATCATTTAAAAGAAAAACAATATCTAAAATTCTTTATTCAATTGTAGACGTTCAGAGAAATATTATTTTAAATTTAAAAGAACATGAATTCAAATATACACATAATAGAAACGACAAAATATTTTTTTCAAAAGGGTGTGTTATATATCCAAGTATCAAATGTTATTCGTATTGATTGTGTATTAACGTCGCACTAAGAAGCAACATGAGGGCCATTGGCAACGGACATCATAATTTTGAGCCTCAGTTAAATTGAGAGAAAGTCACTTGAGCTGTCACCTCCTTCTTCAAACTTTCACACCACGTCAAAAGGGTAGACTTGGGACCTCGATCAGATTTAACTTACATCATACCCGCTCTATGGTGGGCCTTAAATGACATAAGGGCCCGAACCCACGATTCAACGAAAACACAGGCTGTGAATCCGCAACCACGACCACTAGGCTACTGTGGCCACTTATTTTTATTGAATTTTATGAAACAGAACAAAGATATACAAAATGTAACACTTCGAAACTCGTGTCCCTTTAAAATGTGTATTAATTTCTAATACACGTTAGAAGTATACAATAAAGGAAATAATTTTTAATTCTACAAATTATTTTTCAGTTGATTTGAAAAGGAATGTGATTTAAACTAATGATTTTCTATCTAAACATTCCCTTAAATTTCATAAGAGGTTTCCTATATTTGAGATATCTATTATACTTTTATTAAATGAATAAGAATTTGATGCATATTTTATATCATTACTTAAAATAGAGGTACTTGGCGAAATTAGGCTTCTTTTTTCGCGTCCCATTAAATTCTGAAAAAGAACAGTAGAAGAAGCTTCTAATTTTTGGGGAATACTATCTGTGGATATCAGGATCCATTTACTGGGCTTGAATGTCAACCGAACAGTAGGAATTATATGTTCAGCAAGGGAACATCAAACACAAGCTGCCATTGCAAGGAAACAGTATAAAGCTTGATTCATCCAGCCAGATCATTCGCCTCCAGGGATTCGAACCCCGAGTTTTATGGTCGTTGCACCACCTAATCCAATTTGTTCCAATGATGATGGCGATCAGTGGCTACGATATTGCATTATAAACCATAAATATCAGAACCGTACAGCCTCACACATGTTGTAAGAAATAAAATAAGATCACTTCTGCTAATGATCACTTCAGCCGTTATTTGTGGTTCGGTGTCGCACCTCTATTGTAGTACAATCCTATCAACTCCTTTCTGCCAACTATATCTCAACAACGCATTGGGTTACGGATTTGAAGGCAATATTTTGTTCTTATTTATATACCCTGTCAATAACTCTTTTGTATTGCTAGAACACGCTACTTCAAATCAATCTTACAATATAATTTTATTTAAGTGTGTGGGAGCAAATCGACCTTTACAATAATATTTAAGCACGAAAAACCCTTAGAGCTTCTTATTTAAATGCAAATCAACTTAACAGTACTATATTTAAGGGGAAAATCAACTTAATAGTATAATATTTCAGTCAGAATTAATTTTTTTACAGTTTAATAAAGTACAAATATCCTTTAGAGCATAGTAATATTTAAAATGCACATCATACACACACTATTTTACAGTATCATAATAATATTGGAATGCAACTTGACATGTTTTCCGATTCCTAGTCATTTAAAGGCTGTTGGCTAGTTAGTGTACTCTTTAGGATTCAAAAAAATTCTGAAATTTTAGTGCACATTGGAAAATAAGTAACATGACAATTATAGAGTCAATGATTTTGATAACAGTTATGATAATATGTAACGGTTTTTCCCCCCATTCCATAAACAAGGTTTCGCAATCAAAATATATAATGCTAAAAAGTGTGTACATCAAATTTTAACAATTACAATCTGTTAATAAATTAAGTTTGAGCGAAGGTCAGATAGATCTATTCAATATTTTTTAACATTATTAATAGTTTTTTAAAAATAATTCATTTAAAAAGAAATATATAAGCAATATATTTTAATAAATGTATTTTAAACTTCTTAGTTTTTTTTAAAAAATGAAAAAAAATCTGTGTAGTTTAGTTTTTTTTTGCCTCAAGGGAAACACTTCATTTTTTGAAACTTTTTTATTTAGTTTTTTCGAAGAAAAAATAAGTTCTTTACTATTTTTCCTTCCTTCGGCTAATATCAGATAAATTCATCGCCATCATTACGAATGAGAGTAAATATTACAAAGAGAAAAAGTTTCCTCTATCCTTATTTTAGCGTTCATGAATGTAATGTGAGAGTATACTTTATGTTACTCTCTAGCAAATAATATTTTGTTTTGGTAATTCTATTTTACTGATATGAAATAAAAACTGAAAATATATGTAATATAAGCAGGTTTAAAACATGAGAACAGTGATAAAGATTAAATTCAGGAGTATGAGATTTTAAATGGAAAAGAAAGACTATCTACAATCAATTAAATTAAGAACGTAAATTTATGCCTTACCTTATTCTACGTTTTTTTAAAAGGTTAAAACCAATTGCTTGTAAGGGAATCATATAAGACTCAAAACAAAAGTCTTAATTTGGTGTTTAAGCATTACCTCCCCTTGTTTAATTGTATAAATTCTAGCAAGAGTTTGGGCTTAATATTATAATCTAAAATTGATATTTTTGAGTTTCGTGCATAATTTAATATGTTAAGAAATGATTAGAGACTAGGATATCTATACAAAATGTTTGCCATTTCTTATTGATTAATGTGTTTAAATGTAGCCGTGAAATAAAATAAGACAATTAATAAATAAAAGATTAAGAAAATTTCTGAATTCCCATTTATAATTCATTTTTCCTTTTCTTATTTTATTCTCAAAAATTAAAAATATGTCTGATTGTTTTTTATTGATTCTATTTCTTAATGTTAACAATCAGAAGTACCTTTAAATATCTGTACATCTATATCCATTTGTGAGTAATAGATTGCAAATACATTGTTCATACATGGATGATAGTTGTGTAAATTAGAACATAAATTATTTCATTTTATTGATTTTATTTTTGAGTCTCGGAAAGTTAATTTTTCAAAATTGTATACATATATATATATATATATATATATATATGCTATATATATATATATATATATATATATATATATACCCATAAATATATATAACTTAAATAAGAAACTATATTTCGAATGACGCTTAAAATAGTACTAAATATCTTGAGATCCTTTAAGAAACTTTTTGAATTTGTAATATGTCTTCATTCTCTTTTTTTAGAAATTTGTTACTTGACTATACGGTATGGTAATACAATTATGAAATATATAAATGCGTAAAGGGATTTAGATTTTTGTGACATCCTCCCATTGAACAAATTAACTATGACAACAGGAAAACTTCTGATAAGTTACGAAAGCATGCGTTTCTAATGTACTGCTCTCAACAACAACAAACCGTGATTTTTGTGTGAGTTTTCTCCCAACTGTGCTGATCTCTTGAAGTGCTTCGAAACAGCTCCAATTCGCAACGTGTAGCAAACTTCGATTTAAAATCTTTTTATTTTAACTTCTTGTAAATATTTTTAAAAGGAAAATAAAATTAATTTAAGCAAACTATTTTAACCTTGTCTGATTTAATTCTACAATGTGCACTATCTAAATTCATTTTCAACAGTTTAAATATAGATGCCATGATTTCATTAATTATATTAAACTATTTTACACATTTATCTTTCTTTTTCACGTTACTTATAGTATTCAGTGATGCTAGTAGAAGGCGCACTCGGCGAGGGATGAGAGAAGGGTGTTTGGAATAAAGGGATATACTACCAACGTTAACGTCAGTGGAATGATATCTCTGGGCTATACTAGTTGTAATCACGAAGTTTTAAATTAAATTAAATTGCATTTTTGCTTTGTTTTTCAAGTGTCTTGTCACATTGATCTGAGAGGATAGAGGACACATAACCTCTTGGACCAGCATTGAACCTATGTGTTATCTTACCATTTATTAATTTTATATATTTCTTTAATCTTACTTAAACGCTAAGTTCACCTTTTTATACTGCACCATTTTCTTGACGCAGCTTGTCTATGTTTTAAATAGTGCCATAAAAACGCAATTAATTTTCTGAATGACTATTTTCATTTTCTGACGAATTGTCTGACAAATTCTCGTGTATGACCGCAAGGAATATCATCCCCACCGAAAATTATTTGCTCTTTTTTTAATTTCAAATTTGCTTTTTATATAGTATAGAAGGAACTCTCAAATCTGGCATTCGATGATTTCGCACATTCTATTATCTGGCACCGATTGAGCATTCATTTCCTGAATTTTTTGTGTGGAACTCGTAAGAACCTCATGATCAGGGGTTAGAATTGGAGGGAAAATGAATCATGGAAGAGGAAGCTAAATTCTTTTGGGAACAAGTTTATGGTGTATTTAATCATTTATAAAATTTACTCTTAAGAAAATACAAGTCTGCCGAGCTAATAAATTTGTATACTTATTCATAATTATTTTGTGAAAAAGATATCAAGAAAGCAACGTGATATCAAATGGTTTTTTAAACAATAACTCTCACAGAGTAGCTTGTCACAACGTGTTTTTTCATCAATACAAGAATGTTAGATAAGTTAATGTTAAGTATTGAATTTAATATTGTAGTTGCTAGAATGAGAGTAGAAATATTTTATCAGATATTTACATCGTCTACTTTGGTTCAGAATGTGCGTAAACACATAAATTATATGTTTCAGTCATTTAAATTTTGTTATGCAATGTGACTTATCTCTGATATTGCAGGTTAAATTTACATTGACGTTCGATAACCTAGCACGTCCATGGTTAAAAATGTGCCGGATTAAAAAGCTCTTTCTGTATATTTAAGATTTTATAACCGACATATTATGTAGTTTTTACGTGTCCTTCTAAATCTCATTTTAAAATTGTTGCTGTGTTTTAATTAATTGCTTGACACAGCCAAATTCAGCTCTTTTTTTATAAGCCCTTTCTTTCCACCACAATTGCTGCTCGCTCACTCATCAATTTTTCCGAAAGAGCATGCGCATTATGAGTTCCGATGATACTCGCGACTCGCTTATTTGTACAGTTGACAAAAAAAAAAAGCTTTAGAACGCAGTGAAAAGTGGAATTTCCAAGCTAATAAAACGAAAACAAATCCATAACAACTTTTTACAAGATAAAATTCACATAAGATAGAATGTGATAAGTAAAAAATAAAATATTTCAAGTGAATACAAAGATTTTTAAATAAAAATAAAATTAGTGCTGCAAAAAAAGTATTAGAACAGAAAAAAGTAGTATTGAAATTACATCTAACGGGGTAACATAAACTTTCAAGGTCACCCTCAAATGAGTTTCAGTTAAAGACGCTTATTTATTTTTGTTTTCTCAATTCATTTAAATTAGATTACGAGAAGATTTTATGCTATGGCACCTCTCTAAAACGAAAGAGATTTCTTTTTTAAGAGGGAACAAAACGTTTATCTGCACCAAAGTAGCAAAATGTTTCATGAAATTTCAAAAAACGTTAAATATTTCGTTGTGCTTGATTCATAATATTATTAAAAACAAAAATGAGGTTAGTGTGGTGGATAATAAGCCGTTATCAGGGAAACCCAAAAACCTGACAATGAGTGAAAGACAACTGATAAAAAATGCTCTGAAAATTCCATCGAGAAGTGCTCAGATGCTGGCCGCAGATATTGAATCAGTATCTGGAAAGACTGTAAGATTTCTGACAGTTAGAAAAGTTTTGCTCGATACAGGCATTAAAGGAAGAGGGACACAAGGTAGAAACCATATATTTCAGAAGCTAATAGAAAAAGAAACCAACTAGATTTTGCTAAAAATTAGGAAGGCAAACCATTAGATTTCTGGAAAAATGTCATTTTTTCCGATGCAAGCAAGTTAGAAATTTCAAACCAAAACACGTCCACACAATATGGAGGGGGGAAAATACAGTATTAGAACATCACAATATTTTTGAAAATTGTGAAACATGGAGTGAGTGAATGTTGAATTTAATGGCGCAAGAGCCTAAGCAGGCTATGCTGCACCAAACATTTGATTAAATCATTAAGACTATATGAATTTAAAAATATGGAATAAAAACCGTATTAAAACTTCAGATGCCAATGTTTTTTGTGGCAATGTAAAATGCCAATTTGTTTTTTAAAGCAAATAAGTTACATTGGGGATTTTCTCCCACCGTGAAACATGAAGGAGGTAACGTCATGATCTGGGGCTATGTGGGTTGCAATGGAATTAGAAATCTGTAAATTTTTGATGAGAAAATGACAGTTTTGACATACATTGATGTGTTATGCCACAATCTGAAAAAACAATGCAAGTAAATTAGGGTTGAAGGAAACTTATATCTTCACTATAAAGCTCCCCGAAGTGGCTTCTCTATAATGCTCATCAAAACTTGTAACTCTATAGCAGTCCCAAACCCTTAACCCAATCGAGTCATTGGGGCATTTATTGGACGTACAAATAAAAAAATGCTCAATAATCAGCACAATTAGTCTGAAAGAAGCTTTAGAGAATGTTTGGATCACCATATCTTCAATGTGACAAAAGATTTATTTGAATCGACGCCAAGAGGTTTGAATGCGGTAATTGCAGCCAAAGGATTAGAAACCAAGTCATGCCTTTTTTTTTACAACTTCAGGTATTATATTTTATATTTGAATCAGAATTCAAGTATAATGTTCTAATACTGTACGATGTAAAATTTCCTAATTATTTTATAAAAATATATTTTTTATTTTAAGTATTTATTGGTAGCAAAATGTATTAGCTATGCAAAAATATTGTATAATACAAATTTACAAAGGCTATTTTTTTATTGCCTTTAAAACTAAGAATTTTACATTGTTCTAATACTTATTTTGTCAACTGTATAAAAATACACATAGGTAGGTAAAATAATAGTAGCCTCGGTAGCCTAATTGTCGTGGCCAGCGGTTTTCGTCTTGTCCAGGGCTCGAGCCCTGATGCCCCTAAAAACCCTTTATGTTGATACACGTTAAACTTGGTAGAGATCTCAAGTCTTCCTGTTAATGTGATGGGAAAGTTCTGAGAGGGAGTTTCCAACACAGGTGTCGTTCTCGTCACTTGACCGAGACTCAAAATCACGAGGTGCATCGCCAGTAGTTGCTTCTCAGTATGGCGTTAATAAACACTCACAATTACAGGTGAATAATAAGTAATACAGTAGTTCCTCCTATAAGAGACACCCCACCAGAGAGTTTGTCCCTTAAATAGAGGTATCCTTTCTTCAGAGGGTACACATAATAAAAATGTATTTTAATTACAGATTCAGATTGTATCAATATTTAAATAAATGATATATTAATAACAGTAGTACCTCTTCGAAGGGATACCTCCGAATAA
This sequence comes from Nephila pilipes, assembly GCA_019974015.1. NCBI lineage: Eukaryota > Metazoa > Arthropoda > Arachnida > Araneae > Nephilidae > Nephila > Nephila pilipes. The sequence goes on along the minus strand of BMAW01109482.1, from coordinate 1,302,940 downwards.
AGGACAATGCTGTTGGTTCCGGTTGCTTTGATAAATATAGCATATGTGTACAGAGTGATAATTTTAAAAGAGTATCCGTTTGTTTTTCGTATTATCTATAATATATTTGTAGGAAGGCTTTCAACATCATTACTTATTTATTATATCTATATTTAATGTGCGGGTATCGTTTTTTTTCACTTTCTTAATACGAAAACTCGTATTTTAAGCATAAATTCTCTTGAACACCATGAGTGATTCTTTATCCGATTCTGCGCAAATGATTTGAGTAAATCGTCGACTCCTTTTAACCTTTTTATTATTTTTTTTATTTTTGAAAGCTCATTTCGTAAGATTATGAATGGCAACAATAAACATCGTCTGCACGAACTAATTATTTGATTTAAATGAATTCCGAAGTTTAACTGAACATAATTCAAAATTTTATTGCTTCACTTGTGGTACAGGACAGTTACTGCTGGTTTCAGCAAGACAGAGCTACTCCACACACGTCAAACCTAACAATGAAAGTGTTTAAGGAATTCTTTGCTGACCGTTTAGATCCAATAAGCCTCTGATCACCAAGGTTACCAGACCTCATCCCGTTAGATTTTTATGAGAGGTTATCACAAAGATAGGTTTTTCCAGAGAAGTCGCTCAAACATCGATGAATTACAACAAATTGTAACTGAAGAAATCTCGTGATTAACACCAACACTATTGCGAAGTGTGTCAAAAACTTGGTTCGACGTGTTCATGTTTGCATTCAAAATGCTGGCTAACATTTCCAACATTTGCTGTAAGGAATGATAATGTAAAAAAATTGAATTAAATTAAGCTTTTCTAAAATAAAATTATCACAGCATTAAGTAATATAATGCATCTCCATTTTTGTTTTACCTCATAAATAAAATTGTAAGAGTCCAGCAGTGTTAGGAATTGTCTCCCATACTTTAACATGATATAATCAATCATACCACAGTGTTAGAATAGTTGCCACATCCGTCAGATTTAAGGGTATAAGAAAAACCAACGGGTATTCTTTTAAATTGTTCACCCTATATTTACTTCTTATAAAGAGATTCCTCAATTTAAAGGATAAAATGTATGTTCAGGTGGGTGTTCCTTATTGGAAAGTATTATTATATATAAAGTGTAATATAACTTAATGTACTTACGACTTGTAATATATCGTTCGAGTAAAAAAATAATTGTATCTATCCTGAATTGAATATTTTGAAAATTCTAAAAATGCTTACTTATTTGCACATGATTCAAAATAAAATTCCTTATTAAAATTTTTCTACATTTTTTTCGGAATAAATATCATACATACATTTTATCGTCAATAATGCTCTGTAGGAATAGAGTGAATTGCTTTTTGATTACATATATTGTGTACATAGTTCAATTTACTGTGCATTAAATTCAGCTAAGAAGAATAGAAACGCATGCAAATTCACTCTGCCTACTCTTAGTTTGAATGATTCCGAAATTGACAGCGAAAAAAAATTAATTTGCTTTTTAAATATGTGCAGAATTCCATTTCAATTTAATTAAACATTCCATTGAAATTCTTAAGCTAAGAGACGTAAGAATACTTGAATTGCTTTTAGAAGGATATGAAATTGGAAAAAAAAATTAATGAAATATGATTCCATGAATTTCTTAATGCAAATAGAAATGGAATGCAATGAAAATACATTCAACGAAATGGAACTATTTATTTTAAAGATTGCGTTCGAAGGAAAAAATTCCTGTGATATTGAAGATTTATTTTAATTGTATTATTTGTCTTGATTGTTTACTCCAAATAAATATATGCGTCAAGAATTGAAATCTATTTACCCCTTTTTATAAAATCTGGAATAATATCTTAATTGTGTTGAGATTTCATGTGCCTAATGAGCTGCTAATGATTCCAAGAAATATTTTCTTTATTGTTCAAATAATATCCAAATACTGGAAGACATTGTAATTGATTGCCTTTTACTCGTCCTGTAAACTTATATTCTTAGATGGAAGCTTTCATTAACTGGTGTTCCCTGTTTAGTAACAAAATTATTGCTTTTTTCTCTCAAAACATTACTGATTAATTTAGTTGCATTACAGAAATGGGTTCTCCTAGAAAAATCTCTGAATGACAATAAAGTGTTTTTAATTAACTATATTTCATTACTCTTTTCCACAACAATACTGTTAAGCGAAGTAGAAATTACTTAATTCTAGACTTTTTTAACGTTAAATCACATACTGTTAAGCTTTATTTTGTTTATTACACTTACACGTATAGCGAAATTCAGATTTACTTAAATCTAAGACATTTGTAATTAAGTAAAGGTATTATTTACTGATCAGGGAATAAAAGTTTTCATGTAATAAAATGGATTTTTGTTTGTTTTAGCATTGTTACTAACATACGTGTACGTTTATCTCTGTTCTTCGCTCAAGTTCTAATTCGTAAAATAAATCACTTTCATGTATAAAACATTCTCTTAAGAAAGCTTTTATGTGAATCATCTTTATAGTCCTTTCTGGTTGAACTTATTCTGAGTAGCGTTTCTCATAATTCTGTAGTGGTTCTGATCCTAATGTTTTTCTTTAGATGCATCGTTTTTTCCACTATAAAAGCTTTTAATCGTATCAAAAACATCTTACTTTTCCCAATTCCCTTGTGGAATATAAAGCTTTCGTAAGAAAAGTTGTTTTAATCTTAGTATATGTTAGAAAAACTATTTCTCTAATGACTGTCTCAAACTTCATGTGTATGTGACATTAGTGAAAGAAATTCAATCTCTTCTCTAGGATTATATCCCAAAGAGCAGTGTATATGTTTAAGCAATTGTTAAGTAATATCCAAACATTATAAAATTTTACAAAAATAACATAAGATTTATTGATAACTTCTATATGAAATTACAAATAAATGAACTTTATTTCACGGTTTTGATAAAATTGATCTATATAATTTCTACAAATATGTTTGATCAAATAATTCCAATATATATATATATATATATATATATATATACATGCATATTAATAATTTTATGCATCTAAAAATCTAAATCTGAGGTATAACTAACTTGAAAAGATTTTGAAAGTAATCAAATGATTCTTATTACATTCTACGATATTGGGAAATTTGAAAATGCTGTACTGTAATTGAAGAATTAAATTATATGTTGCCTGAAATTAGAAAACGTTGTAGACAGACAGAGAGAGAGAGAGAGAGAGAGAAAGAGTTATTGAAGATGCTTATTACATTCTACTAAATTGGAAAATTTATATTGTGAAAACATGTTGCATTTGAAGAATTAAAGTTTCGGTTATCTAATATTTCAGAGGATTGTAAACAGTGACTGAGAGGAATTGTAAAGAAAAAAAGAATTAAACTATTCTGAGATTTATGTAGTATTCCAGAAGGAGAATTTCTAGCTGGGTATTTTAAGAATCTCATTGGAGTTTTCATCAATTTAAGGGAATAGATTTTTCATTAATAGATAAAAATTAGGAATTCAAAAACTGTTGTTAGAATGGTTCTTACCTGTTTCTTACTGTTATAGAATCGAATTTAGATATATTAATAATTAAAGCGTGTCATGTTAGTTTCAGCGGTAGCCTAGTGGTCATGGTCACGGACTCACAGCAGGCGTTGTTTTCATCGAGTCGTGGGTTCGAGCCCTGATGCCACAAATATCTACTACGTAGCAAGGCTGATACATGTTAAATCCCAAGCAATTCCGTTAGAGTGGTGCTGAAGTTTAGAGAGGGAGGTATCTGCTCAGGATGTCATCCTCTTCACTTGTCCGAAGTTCAAATTAAAAAGGTCCGTCACCAATAGTTCTCATGTTGCTTCTCAGAGCGATGTTACAAAACAATCACAGTCACACGTATCATATTGACAGATTTCATAATTTTGAACCTTGATTAAGTGACGAAGACGACACCTGATCAGGATCATCCTTCTCCAAACTTCCACATCACACTAAAGGAGCATTTGGGACCTTGACAGATTTAAAGTATATCCACCTTGCTTCACGGGAAGGCGATCCTTAAAGGCATCAAGGCTCGAACTTACGACTCGACGAAAACAACACCAGCCGCGAGTCCAAGATCATGACTACGAGGCTACCACATCTACTCGATTAATATTATTTTGTATTTTGTTTTAATAATTCTACACAGCTGTCAGTGAACCTATACACATATTTTGAAACTGTTTATGCAAATATGTTGATAACTAATACATTGAGTTTCATCCTCTAGTTTTAATATATAGTTCTATTTAAAGATGTAGTTGTCAGGAAATATAGAAGTGCTTAATATTGGAATTTTCGCATAGAACAGGAGATAAAATTGCACTTCATTTTGTGGTATCTTAAGTGAATTTAACTTGGAACACGTCTTGTCTAGATTTAGTTGAAATTGTTAGGTCACGAGTTAATTTAATTAAGTCTTGCATTCACTTGCCATTTTTCTAAATTGATTATTTTCTGTCTCCCTTACGTTGAAAATTACTTTTGTTATACATCTCACGCTGATAGTTTATTTAATGAAAAGAACTGTTTGTGCTGCTGTCTCCTGTGGCTGTTTGACCTTCGAATCCTAGAACTATTTGAGTTAGTTAAACACATGAAGGCAAACCTCGTAGTGTTAAGTCGTCTAGCCTTGAAACCTTGCTCACGTCTCATTAATATTCACTTCATTTTCGTAGAAATTTATCTTGAACACTGTTGTTATTCAAGGGTTAAGGAATAATTATTTTCGTCTACAGGATTATTATTGGATTTCTTTGATCTCATTCTGTTATTCTCCTTATTTACTACTCCTTAGAAAATTTGATTTTGTTAAGTCGTGGGCTAATTCTTGAAAGTACTACGAATTTCTTTGAGGTTTATTTTCAGGAAAACCTTTTAGTAAGCCCTCATTTTCTTTCAAATTAACATTTTTTTGTCTCTTCTAATTGTGAAGAAATTATATTTTAAAAAAAGTCTATTCAAACTATCAAATTTATGGAAGACAAAAAATTTATTAAATGAATACAAATTTAAAAGTGCATTGAGGTAAACACCATTTTTTCGAAAGTTTGTATTTGCCCTAAAATTAAATTTAGATAGAAATGTTTTGGATAGTTACATAATGGGGGGGGGATTTATATTACTTTGTTTGCTTTTGATAAAGGACTATAATTTGGTTCAAATGCACAAAGCTACAGATAAGCAGATCTGAAAGGAATTAAACTAAATAAAATTGGATGAATGTTCTAGTTTGAAATAAGTTAGGACTTCTGCTTCATTATTTTTTATTAAAATGTCAATAAATTAAAAATTATACATTCTTGTTGCCTAAAATATTTTTTGTAAATCAACTGGTTAAACCAAATGTTTTTTATTAATTCTTTTTATATCTGTTAAATTTTATTTCATTAATTTTTCCCTAATATGCATCAACAAAAGTCTTACACTCAACTTTAAGTCACTGAATTGACATTTTAAAAAGTTTAATACAATAATATTATGCTAATTAATGTGGTAGAAGAAACTAATTAATGTGGTAGTAGTTTTATTGTGCTAATTAATGTGGTAGTAGTTTAAAAGTAAATCAAGGTCTAAGAACCATTTTAGTTTATACAGTGAGTGAAAGAAGTGTAATGATGCACGAGCCAGATGTGGTAATGCTGCTCCAACTGTGGTCTGGAAGTTTGAAAAAAAAAGGAAAAAAAGATAAAAAAGAGTTTGATAAAAAAGGAGGGTCGAATATAGAGAAGTATCGCTAGAGTATCCATTGGCGTTTCACTCGTGTTTACCAAAGGCAGTAAACCCCAAGGGAAGGTAAAAGATCACTAGGGCGCCTCGGGGTCATGATGCCAGTATCTATCTAAAGAAGGTAAGCCCTTAAGGTTTCTTGATATTCCGATTCTCCAGGGGCAGGGAAGCCGGCTATACCCCAAGATATTGGGTACACACTGGGTCTCTTACAACATGCAGCTTCAGAAGAATTATTCTTTTGCACCCGGTCACCACAAAGAAGTTTTAGTTGCCCAAAACAATATAATAAACAGTAGGCAAACTATTCAATCTCTTATCTTATGCGACACTGATAATTAAAATATAGTAGTAAGTAATGAAGTTATATGTCTGGAAATCCTTGTTATGAATTATAAATAATTCCCAAAATTCTGTAAAAGAAATATCAGACATAACCAACATCGAAGAAATAAACTTACAAACTCTTTAATTGTTTAAGTAAGTGAGTGGATGTATTCTTACGCCTATTAAAATTTCACTATTTCTATTCTAATTGCCACTGACATAAACATTATAAGGAATCATCATAGATTTAATGAAATCATGATTATTTGAAGTGATTTTAATAATTTATGCAAAGGTAAGAAAAATACTTCTGAAGGTAATTGATATAGCTAATAATGAAACAATGAAGTATCTTTTAAAATATAATTCTATTGCAGTAGTTTTTGAAAGGAAATGAAGAGAGATATTAACTTTTCTAATGAATTCGGAAAGGTACGAATATATAATTCAGGCTATATATAATTCACTATATATTAAAATGATACATAATTCAAAGAATTAATTTTTTTACTCACTTATCCTGAAAAAAGTAGATACAAATATGTAAGTTGGTTATTGCAATTAACAGTGAAAAATATTTGTTAAAAACACCCTACCGGGGGGGAGGGGGAATAACACTTTTTTCAAAAATCTTTTTAAAGGAGTGCAAGGTAAGCCCCTGATTCTCATACAGCAATCAAAGTTATGGACCAATGCTTCAGGGAATTTTTTTTATTTGACTCTTAGTCTTAGAATATATATATATACTCTATAAAAAAAGACGCACCAAGAAGGAGTTGTCCGATGGAAACAAAAGCTGGTGGATAGGAAAATTATGTGCAGAATATGAAAATGATTAAAATTTCGGAAAAAGTGAATCACTTATTTCAGAGTTACGTAGTTTCAAAGTAGCGAGCTTAATAAGGTGTTGACCCATCTCTAGCCTGGATACAAGCAACCACACGACGAGGTATAGAGTGATAAGACTCCCTGATGGTCTCCTGTGGTATTTCTTGCCAAATTTGTTCCAATTGTCATTCTAGGTCATCAACATTCCCTGGTAGAGGCAGTCGCCTTCCTATCCTATCCCAGACATGCTCGATTGGAGAAAGATCTGGCTGTCCAAGGAAATTTTTGACAAGCTGTAACACAGTTCATAGCAACACGTACATTATGTGGTTTATACTTAGCGAACAAGTTTACTTTATTTTTTGAAATTTTCTCAAACGTCTAGATCTCAGCTAAAATTTTTTGGAACAACATAGCTATATGTAGCTTTTGTGCCTTTTAACTCTACTCTCTTTCCGACTGTTCATTTATGTATATTATTTCTATAAATATTACATCTTGGTTTAATTTGTTGGTTGTTTTTATTAACATTGCAGTAGAAGCAACACAAGAGCTATCGACGGTGATCCATGTAATTTTTAAACCTCTGTCAATTGACGAGGAAAATACATGAGCTGGCACCCCTTCTCCTACCTTCCCCACCACGCCAAAGAAAGGACTTTGGGCTTCGACAGTTTTAACATGCAACAGCTCCGGCAACAGGGTGGGTCTTTATTGGCATCAAGGCTCAAACCTACGACTCGACAGAAGTCGTCATCCACGAGTCCGCTGCCATAACCACTAGGCTACCGCGGCCACCCTGGTCTAATTAGAACTTGAAGCTTTTTATATTTGCATGAACTTTTTTACACATAATGGAAAGTTCGAATATGTAATTCAGGGCATATATATAATTGCTTAATTGCATCATGAGGTGACTACATATAAGCTAAACTATTTCAATTTTAAAAACATTTACAATACATACCAGGAATTATTGTAAAATTTTAATTATTACTAAGAAGTAACCAAGATAACTGTATAAATTTATTCTGCATATTAATTTATCTTTATGTGCACAATGTTGCACATCACAGCTATTAATATTGATTTGTTTTATTTCAAGAAGCCACATACTGAAGTAACCAACAATATCGTATATTTTTAATTATTATCCTGGGGAATATTGTTAAGTTTTAATTATTATTAAAAATAACAGGGACAAAAATTTAATTTGTGCTAATTATTCCAGAGATTTATCTACAGCGTCATACACTTCTACTAGCATTTACAGACTTTTCAAAGGCCGTCATTGTAGAACTCTTCAGATTGAACTCCTTACTGTGATCTACTTCAGTCTACGGCTTTCTGAAACCAAACGAATCTACATTAAAAGCTATAATTTGCAACATTATGTACATAAAAATCACTTTTATGCCGAATTAATTTTATCAAGATAGCTCGATGAATTCTTAGGAATGAATTGAAATTTTTTGATATTCTTAATATAATCTTATAATTTGTGAAAAAATGCATCAAATACAGTTTAGTTCATTTTTGCTTCTTAGTTTTTATTAATTTATCGATAAATTTTTTAGATTTTCATTTTTCTTTTAATCATATCCTTATGGTGTATAGTTCTTAAAGGTTACGATATTCGGAAGTAATTTGCATAAAACTGTAATGGAATATTTGGACATCACTTGTTTCATTGTGTTCTTGCGTTATAAAATTTGACTGTGATAAAATAATTCAAAGATTTTTTTGGAATAACACTAAGCAGTTTAATTAACTGAGGTACTATTATTTTGAAATTTTTTCTTATTTTTGTTCATGATTATAATAACTAATTTATTCAAGTATTCTTTTGAGATATGTTTTTTGAAAATTTCCTACTTTTGAATCAGGAAAATATTCAATAAGGCTTTTTCTGTCCTAAAACTATCTACCTTTATTTCGCATTTCGTATTCCTTTTTCCGCTTATACCACAACTAACGAAATTAGATTTAGTATACTTTATTTAAATTCTCCAATGCCTCTCCAAAATTAGTTGCTATAGAAGCAATTTAATTATTTTCCTATATATGCTCTTTGGGTTAAGACGATACAAAATTCTCTTTATATCACGGCAATTCATTATATAGGAAGATAATATTATACGCAATGTTTCAGTTAAATGCATTTAACTTTTATTTTGAAAGTAGCTTTTGAAATGTTTGAGATTTAAAAAAAAGGAAAACAATATCTTTTATTCAGATGTTGAGCGCACTAATTATGTTTAAATACAAACCGCCACTTACTCGGTTAGCATCTAGAGCCTCTACACTCAATCACGTGATTTCATTACTTAATTCTCATTTCTACAGTACGGAAGGTTAATTATGCAAATAAGAGCCTTGGTTTTCGCTTCGCTGTTTTGTGGGTAGGATAATGAGATCTCTACCGATAAATTTACAACAATAACTCCTATGATACATGTTTAACGTTTTTAGTATGCATCAATTAAATAACTATTTTTCGAACCTGAGTGTGTAGGTACTATTCATTGAATGTTTATTCATGAATACAAGCACATTGGTTGGTATTAGCTGTGAATTTTAAGACAATAGATTTCTTGATGCTAAAATTTATTAATTTCAATAAGTAACGCAATTTGTTCTCTAAATGTTTGCAGGATTTTCAAAATATGCGTTACTGGTGTTACATTTTTTATCAAGTGATTAACAGGGAAATCGTATTTTTTTAAAAAATACCTTATAAATATATTATTTTTCATGCTTTTTCATGTATGCAATTAAAAATTTTTTTTGTTGATAGTAGAAAATATAAGAATATATATTTCTTACTCCACATAATATAGGACTCTAATAGTAAGAGATCAAAGAGGCTTACCATCTTTAGGTAAGTACGGGGATCATAACCACGAGGCATCCTAGTGATCTTTTTCTTTCCAATGGAGTTTACTGACTTAAGTAAACAGTGATGATGCATCTCGGGGTATCCTAGTAATTTCTATTTTTTATTTTTATTTCAACCCTTCTTGTCGATGCTTACTTTTTTCCATTTTTCAATCGTTTGATCACAATTATAACATACCTTGTTTGGTAAACGCCAAATGGCTATAACGCCATTAAACTCTACCATCGCATGTGATAATAGGCAGCATTCGGCTAGAAAAATATATTTAATATAGTCACATAAAAACACACATCCACTTCAACATTATATACATAATTATTAAAGTACGTTATTTTATTTGCAGTTCTTGCTAAATTACTTACAGATCGTAAAAATTACTAAATAGAGAATAAACTCAAAGCAAAATTAAAGCTGAGATATCAATCACTGGCTTTCTAAAAACTTTAAAACTCGAACGCAATTTAAAATTCCCGTTCATTTAATTCGGTGATTAATACTTTGAATAAAAGAAAATATATTAGTATCTATATTATAAGTGTGGTAGAAATTTTTTTACGAAATGATTACAAGAAAATTTCTTAAAGCTTCTCCTTTGAATTTAACAAATTAGAAATATTTGTAAGTGCTACGTTAATTCTGAATCCTACAATTCTCTAATCTTATAAACTTTTATAACATTTTATTAGTAATCTGTGATGAACAGAATTAATTTACAATTGTAATGGAAAAGGGCAAAATAAGCAAAAAAAATCAAAAATTTTACCAGCAATTGAGTAAGTTTTTGCAAATAATACAAAAAGAGATAAGTACTTTTGAAGGGCCATGACATGTATTAGTAATTCCTCACATATTTAAAGAACTGAATTCTTTCTATAAACTTACAGACCAACTTAAATGCGAAACTGATGAGGTACAAAATATGATGAATGTTATATGATTGCTTATTAACGTCACATTGAGTAGCAACACGAGAGCTATTGGCGACGGACCTCATAATTTTGAATTTCTGTAAAGTGACGAGGATGACAACAGAGCTGGTACTTACCTCTCCAATCTTCTATATCACGCCAACGGGAAGACTTAGAACTTCGACAGATTCCGTACATCAGCTTCGCTAAAAGGAGGGTCTTTAGTGGCTTCAGTGCTCGAAACTAAGACTTGATGAAAACCACGAGTTTGCGTCCATGACCACTAGGTCACCATGGCTATAAAATCTGATGAATAAAGAATTGCTTAAATAAGATGTTTTTACTTTTCTAAAAAAGGAATATTTTGTCTCTCAGGTTTGTATATCGGAATCTCCTAGTATACATAAAAGCATTATTAAATACATATGTACATACTTAGTTGTAGGAAACGAAGACTTACAATGCTCAAGTGGTATGATGTAAAAGCTAGTAGAATAACATATTAACTCAAGTATTATTTCTCGTTAACTAACAAAGGTTTTGAATTATGAGGTCCAACTCTAATACCCCTCTTGTAGCTTGTTTATTTGGTTGGTTAATTAATTTCACACTAGGAGAAACAAGGGCTATTGGCGATGGACCACGTAATTTTGAACCTCGAGGACGACACCTGAGGTGGCATCCTCCTCTCCTAACTCTCCCACCACGCCAACCTTTTGTAGTTCAGTGAGTGTAAGTTAAGATTTATAGCGTAAGAGCCGAATTTGGCAATACTGCTCCAAAGAATGTGTATATGTGTTCTAGATGTTTGAAAAAGTGAAAAAAACAAATCATTCGCGTTATCAAAAAGAGTAAAAAATAGAGTATCATTGCTAGAGTATCGAGGGGAGAGTTACCCATGTTTACCATATACAGTGAACTCTATTGGAAAGAAAAAAATATCCTTTCTTACTAACTAGGGGTCATGATGCCAGTACTTACCTTAAGAAGGTAAGCCCCTAAGGGGTCTTTTAACTCAATAGTGACATTTCTTAAAGTCAACCAATTACTAAATAGATGAATAAGTGATTATAGGTGCTAAAACAGAGATTATAGGAATAAAAATTATAAAAAATTTGACAACGACGACAGTAAATATAAATAAACATAGTATTTTAACTCTTATTGCTTCTTGTGGTCCTCGAAATATTATATTAAATCACATATGAATAAATTCAATTAGGCGTATAAAAGTTGTCAGATAAATATATCTTGATCAAGATTTGCTGATGATATCACACCAAAAATATTTGCAAAAATCATATAAATTGATTTCGTCAAATATCATAAAATTTTAAATAAAGCATTTCTCTTATTATTTACTATTAACCGAAACAGATTCAATGGCTTTTATACCAAAACGGTTGGTTTTATTGACGTCGCACTAGAAGCAACACGGGGATAATGATGACAAACCTCTTAATTTTGAACCTCTGTCAAGTGGATTTATACCAAAAAGAATCACGCACAAATTAAACTAAAGCATTATTTATTGCTTAAAAAATTATTGGAAGTATGTTTTAACATTATTTTATTTTTATTTAATATGTGTTTTAATTTCATATTCACGCGTATTGTAGTTTTTAATTGCTAAAATTATCTTAGGATTGGTTAGGCTCCGAGAATATTTTTGTGACTATCATCAATCCATGAATTGTTGTGGAGTTAATTAAAAAAAAAAACAATCCTTATTATTTTTTCTTTCCTCAGTATTAAATCATTACATCTGAAAATATATCCAGGAACACTAATTATTAAAACTGAAGCAAATATTATGAGATAAATATTAATTTATTTCTGTGAAAAAGAAATTACCAATTTTAATTGATTTTGCTAGAATTTTAGTCGGGATTCCAAGTCGAACCAATTTTCCCATGAGATATGCTAAATTTTGTTCTGCAATAAATTTACAACGGCATTCATAGAAATTTTGGATGTAAGAAATATTCCTTTTAGTCATAGAGATTAGATCACTTTAGATGAAATGGGAAAAGAAAAAAAATATATGAAATTTTCTTCTTACAAAGCAGACCTACCTTCGTTGAAAGCCAACGCATTCAGGTTTCATCGAAGATTATATTCCTTCGGGACAGCTACAGAATTTTTTTTCAGAAAAAAGGAAATCGTGTTATGTATTTTCTGAGTCAGAAATAAAAGTTTTATTCGTCACTGATAAAAAAGAAAGTAAAAATAATGAAGATAAGTCAAATATATTTTTTTTAAAAACTTTTTCTTATAGGGATCAAAAAGCAAGACCATTAGTACACAAAAATAAATTCTCGTTTACTAAAAGAAATAATACACATCTGAGATAAAAAAAACATTTTTTTTCTAAGTAAATGTAATAATAACTTATATATTTCGATAATGAAACACAGCACTTCTGAACATCGGTCAAAAAAATTACCGGGTCTTCATGTTTGCAGATGTCGATGTTCATTCAAATAAAACCAAAATAAATCAAATATTTGATTTACTCTTAACATCCAGTGTTTTAAATTCTAAATTCTTCAAGTCAGTCCCATAGCACCTTTTTTTTCATATAAATTAAAATTTTACATAAATGAGAATTATGTATGCAATGATTAAAAAATTTCTTAACTAATATTTATCATGCTATTTTATTAACAAACATAACATTTTATACTTTCATTAAAAGCTTTATTTTTCTTCAACCATTTACATTATATGCTGCTAAAACATAATTTTACTGAAACTCTGCAAATATTTATAATGTAATGTAAATATCTAATATATATATGTAAATAAATCCTCCTAAGTCTCTAACGCTAGAAATTTAAATAACGCTAGAAAAAATGTTTGATTACACACACAAAAAACTATTTTGTAGTACAATATTTATTAAGATTTTTTTTTCATTTTCTCAAAGATTATCTCTTTAACCTCTTATATTCAAAAACTACAGGTACTATATTTGAGCTGAGAAGCAACTGAAGGGCTATTGGTGACGGAGCTCGTAATTTTAAACCTCTGTTAAAAGCGTGACGAGGACGACAACTAAGCTCTGGCACTTCCCTCTCCAAATTTTCCTACCACGCCAATGGAGAATTTGGGACCTCGACAGATTTAACGTATATCAGCCCCATTACATGACGGGTCTTTAGTGTCATCAGGTTCAAATCCATGACTCGACGGAAACAACACTAGCTGTGAGTTTGCGACCATAACCACTTGGCTACCGCGGTCTCGTATTTACGGTTGAATAAAGAAATAAAAATATGGAAATTTTCTTATTTTTATACATTATTTCATTGAATCCTTTTTTAAAATTTCCTTTTTGAACTACTTAAAATTGTACAGTTTCTTTTAAATTTAATTAGCTCCTTCGAACAATTTTCTTCAAAAAGCAAGCACAATATACAGTAAAGTTTTAATAACGCTAAATATACGAATGATTATTTAAAAACACTTTATCATGCACATTTTCTTTTAATGTTTTTAAGTTAAATATATATTTGAAAGATTTCTAATTATTCTATCTCAGCCCTAAGCATTTTAAATGTTATTTAATCAATTATTCTAAACTTTCAACTACTCTTTCATGAAATTATATATTTCAGTATTTAAGTATATGTTAATTTTCCTTTTAGTTAGCCTAGTTTTAGGTACCCATGACGAGTTTTCATTATAATTTCTTTAGAATGAATTTACTTCCAATTTTATTTATGGTATACTTATAATTATGCCTTGTTAACTGTTTATCGATAACTATAGATTTGGATACTTGTATTAAATTGCATAACAAATGGTAGATTTAAGTATGTATAAAAGGACAATTTACTTTTAGTAAGATAATAATGTTTGTGAGGTATTTTATTCATGCAAAGCAATTATTTATTTAGATTTGTAATACTTATTTATTATTTTAAAAATCCTTATTATTTAAAATCTTTTTCAATACAATCATGTATTTTAGATGTTCATTCCTTTTCAAATTTTAATAACGTGTTTAGGTAAATAAAATAAGAAAAAAGTAAATCAAAACGCAGAAACTGAATTCAAAAGAAAGATAAGAAATAAATTAATATTGCTTCACCTAAAATAATTGTTTTTTCATGAATACTAATTCTTACTGTCTCGTATACAGTAAAAACTAAAAGCAATTCTTTTTTTGATCTCATACTATGTTGAATACACTTTGTAAGAATTAGATTAATTTACTCCAGTTTCAGACATTGTTATGAAAGGTACGATAGTACAAATTGTTTTGTTTTTTCCACTTTTGAGCAGATCAATTTTCTAACGTAGTTATAGATGATAAATAAACCGTTCAATCGCGAATTTAGATATACAAGAATATTAAATTAAATATTGAGTTGATTTACTTTCTTTTTATGTAATAATAAAATGTTTTCTTATTTTAGCATTACGCTTACAAATAGTGATAAGATTTAATTTTCATCTCTACGCTATTTAAATACATTTCCTATACATTTCTTTTGCAGAGAGATTTGGTTACTGCTTTATTATCTCACATATGTAGTTAAAATTCTCGTATGCATTTAAAGTCATATTTCCTTTAAATTATTTTCCCTCTGAAACAGCGTTAAAATATTGTTGTATAAATTTATTTGAAATAAATTTAGGTAGAGTGTCCGTCATTTAATTATAATTAAATTTCAAATTCCAAATGTTAATATGACTCATATTCATTATTGATGGTGAATCAGTATACTAAAGCATGTATGTTTTTGATATATTTCTCTTCGATAAAAACAACAGTTTTTGAAAATCATAAAGCCATGCATAAAATCATCTTCCTTTAATTAATTTCTAGTTTTTTTAATCATACGTGTTCAGAGTTAGATATGAAATAAATGCGGAGAGCAAGCGTTGTGAACCGCTAGAAGGCGCTGTAATGGAAGCATAAAGCGCAAATTTTCTTCCACATTGTCATTTCTACCGTGGATTTCAGAAGGCATTGTGACGTATGTCTCAAACTTTACTAAAAATTTTTTTCATGAACAGCCGTTTTTTATTTTTTATGAAAAAATTACATGATACCTATAAACTTCAGATTTTTTTTTATGTCTTAAAGTAACAGTTATATCTACGACGATTAAAAATGAACCTATTTAATGCCAAGTTTGTATACTACTCTCTTTTTCAAATCAAAAGCAATGGAAGAGCTAACTATTTAAAAATTAAGATATCTGTAAGCGTATTGTATCTGTTTACGAAAAGAAAAAAAAACCTACATTTGCTAACATAAATAATTATGCAACAGCATTTAACATAAAATAGTTGGGTTTATATCAGTCAGTCACACACTTATCTTTAGATACATCGTGTATGACATCTACGGCATCTATAGATTTAAATATTTACAGAATACTTATAAACATAGCATTCTATGTACTGAATATAATTATAATGTCAAAAATAAAGTAATGTTTATAAAAAAAAATTATGATTTGATTTTTTCCCTTAATTTTTATACATATTTTATACCTATAATTTGTAGCTGCGGTATCCTAGTCGTCATGGCCGTAGACTCGTAGCTAGTGTTGTTTCCGTCGAACCTTGAAGCCTATAAAGATGCACCACGTAAAGGGGATGATACATGTTGCATTTGATCGGATATCTCAAGTTCTCTCTTGGGAGTTTTGGTAATTTTGGAGGGAGAAGTTCCAGCTCAGGTGTCGTCCGCGCAACTTGACCTATGTTCAAAATTATGAGGTCTATTGGCAATACCTCTCGTGTTGCTTCTCAATGCGTCGTTAAAAACAATTCTTCATTCATTTATATTGAAAATGTGTAAGTGTTTACAAGAAAAAAAAATTGCAGTTACTGTATAGGAAGAAATCTCGTTTCACAATGTGAAAGATATAAGGACTACGGATAAAGGAGAATTTGGGAAAAGTGTCCTAGAATTCTAAGAACACACATTTCAAGAAAAAAAATCAAATACAGATATTTTTTATCGTAGTGTGATGCGCTTATTTACAATATTGAAATTCAATTATTTGGCATTCTATTAATCAATCTCTCATAAATGTTACATCCGTGTTTATATACACTTTGCATTTTTACCACTTAATAAATAAGAAGCACCAAGAGGTCTCAATCACTTTAATTGCTCAAAACTCTTCTGAACTATGACTCATATAATAGAAGTGTAATGTATCAGAAATTATTATAATTAAAACTAAATGAGAAAAAATATTTTTTTTTCTCTTTATAATATTAACTAAACTTTTTCTGAGAAGATATTTCTAAATATGAAATGTTATATGCATAAGTTAATTTCTGGGATATTATTTGATTCTTATGAATTAAAAGATTATTTCAATTTTATCTCCCTAAGAAATAAATTTCTCGACAGTTTTGTTAAAAATTCATCTTTTAATTCCGAAAAAAAATTTAATTTCATTGGAATATATACTTGATTACTGGATTTATTTAGGAACAATATTCCTTCATGGTTTCCCAATCTATGATAAAACGGAAAAATGGTAATACTATCAAATACTAACTGTAGCCACAATATTTGATAGAATTGATCAGCTGTTTACTATGTTTTCTCATTTGCTTAGGGAGTCACTGTTACCCTGTGTTCATGGATACGAGCTTTATGACCAAAAATGATACATTCGTGTCAAGGGTTCAAAGGCTGATTCCACCAAGGATTCGTCATACCAAATTAATACAAAAGGCAGCATGGAAGATGAAATAGGGTCTTTAAATCCTCCAACAATCAAAACGGTAATTTGGATGAGAAATAGAAACATAGATGTCGTCCTCGTCTTTCGACTGTGGCTCAATGTTAAGGAGTAAAAATTAATCAAATTAACGTTAAGAGAAGTTGCTTAATTGCTCGAATTTCTCAAAACGTAAGGAGCAAAAAGTAAAACTAATGCTTCTAAACAAAAATGCAAATGTGTAATGGCGATTACGTAAGCGTATACGTTTGAGTGTGCAGTTCATTTGGAAGAAAATGCGTTGTAAACGTACATGACAATTTCTTTCTTTCATGCAAGATTATTGTGTCCTCATGAGACATTTTGAGAAAATCTTACGAGTGACTATAAAGCTTAGTTGATGTTCTCGTCTCTTAATAAAGAGAGGAGAGAGTTTCAGTATCATAAGATACATTGTTTTAAACTAATGCGCTGTAGATAAATTTAAAGCTCTATTATCTCAAAATAAATCAAAATATATTTATCTTACATTTAGGTAATTTTTATTAAAACTATTTTCCCTACTGTCAAATAATTACTCGTAGTGAACTGTGTGCGAAGCGGGGGAGGGAGATAGATGTTCGATTCATGTTAAATAATGAGACTAACACTTAGAGTTTTTTCTTTTTCAGATAGAACAAGTCTCTGAAGATGATATCGTATTTTCTCGTTTCGGCGACAGGAGTGTTGACTATGTTTATGTGTGGGCAGATTAGAGCTATTTATTTGCTGGTCCTCACACTTCCACAGACGTCACGCCTGAGATTACAAGGCTAGAAAATAATCCCTACTGAGCTAGTTATTAGGCGTTTTGTACCCTTGTCGTTATTAATTTGTACTTGCGTGAGAGGGTACCATAATGTTATTAATGTATAAAACCTTCAAAGACGTTATACATGTTTTTTGAATCAATCCATTTTTTCTCGTACGAAATGTGTTCCGCATCTCATCTCAAATATTACATCTGTATAAAATGAAATATAAAAATATACTTAAAGTATAAAAAGGATATTTACTATCAAGATTTTCAGTGTTAAAAGATAACACATCAATCAATAACTCCCGAGACTAACATTGAAAGCAACATTTTTTTTGCAAATTTCTTTTTTTATTCATCAACATAACACCTTTTGTTAATCACCTTTCAGGGTGATATAATCGTCCCAACGCTTTTCCAAATCTTTTTTTTTCCCCAAAAAAAAAATTTCTTTTTTTCTTTTTTTTTTTTCTTTTTTTTTTTCGCAAGAAATCTTTTTTGTTGCGAGTAAATAGCGATAAACAGCTTTCTGAATCATCGACTCGTTGCTGTTTTTGTTCCATCGAAAGCAATCGCGGCACCCACTTGGAAAAAACCTTTTTCACTTCACTTCAAAAAACCTTTTTCAGTAAATACACTTCCATATGATATCTGTGTCATCTCAGCAATCTCACGGAGCTTCACTTTACGATCTTTCATTATAATTTTTGTCACTTCACTCACATTTTCCGGTGTAACGGCTTCCACAGGTCTACCCGAGCGTTCCGCGTCATTTGTGTCGGTACAACCACGTTTAAACTCGACAAACCACCGACAAATCGTTGCTTTTGATGGACAAGAGTCCGGGTAACATTTTTCAATCCATTGTTTCGCTTGCACGGTGTTTTTACCCATTAAAAAACAATGTTTTATCAGAACACGAAACTCGGTTTTTTCCATTTTTTAAACAAACTACAAAACGACTTTACTCCAACCTCGATAACTCAGCTGTTTCTGGTCCGATCGACTTAAAATTTTGACACGTTTCAAGCAAAGGTTAGTACTCTAGAAAGACCTGGTTACTGGTTTACTACGAGCGCCATCTCTGGGTTAGTCTCGGGAGTTATTGATTGATGTATTAGATGTAGAGGGATAAATGGACACATGTATGTGTCATAGCTCCTAATACTCCGAGTTGGCATCCTTTCATCCAAACCAAGCGAAGGTGGTCTTAAATTGATTCCATATTATCTCTTTTACACACTGCTAGTTATTAAAAATTCTACACCAAGAAGTAAAGCAAATAGCAAAACATTAATTACTATAGATACACAGTTTAATGAGAAGAATAAGCAATTAAGCTAGCTCGCTTACGGGGAACTTAAGACTACACAGAGTGCAGAATTTAGTACTCATTATTTTCACCTTTAGCATAAATGAAAGCTCTAATCTGGAAGCACATCGAGTAAAAACGAGCATGGATGACTTAAATTGATATATCATTCAAAGCAACCTCAACTTTTTGCCAGAGTTCATCAGCCAAAATAACTTTCGAATGGTGGCTTGAGATCTGGAAATTGTTCTGACCAGAACAACAGTCGAACATTCTCTGTATTGAGGATGGTCAAGGCAGTATGGACAACAAGCAGTCATGTGTATTGTCTTGTTGAAAATCTTTTATAGGCTCTTCAAAAATATGACACAGTCCTAAACCTGAAACATTAGGAATTTAATAGCGATGCCCGATGTTCTGGCTATGCAAATAAGAGATGACTGAGATGTGTACACACTGGCCCACAGCCCATAATTCAAGATGCTGCTCCTGTGCGACGATAACAAAAGCTTGCTGGCAACATTCGTTCTCCTCATGATGAGCGTATCCACGCAAGGCCACTTAAATCATGATACTGTTCATTGAACTGAAATTGGCTTAAAAGACAAATCACAGTTGTGTCCAATAATCGTCGTTCAACACACCTCTGTAAGTGTTTTTGTCAATCCTGCATCGTCAAAGGATGATGCCGTGTTGACAATCAGTGATGCCGCAGTCATTGTTACGTTGCCCATGAGGACATCTATCGTACACAAAATGAGCCGAGTTTCTAAAACATGATACATAATGTGGCTGTACGGTCCCTCAAGGCCAAATGGACAACCTGACTGTTTTCTCTAGCGTTAATTGCTTAGGGCCACTGAAATCCTTCACGGCGTTCCATATGGCTCTACTGAAAGTATAGATTGTCATTGATTGTATTGTATATGTATTGACAGTCATTGAATCACGACCAATTCAAGAAGAAATATCGTAGAAAGATACGACACAGTTCCAGTAAGTCATGTTCGTGACACAGTAAAGCTCCGATACATGCTGGTACGAATTCCTCCTTACAAGTATAACATGATCTTTACATGATCAAACAAAGTACGAAAAAGATTTCCAAATAAGATACCCGATGAATAATCTTTTCTTCTGATACATGTTATAGATTACATTATTTCTATCTGTGCATAGTCCACATGCATTGAGACGCTTATTATTTGCATATTCAAGCATATTGTACCTTTCATGCCGTCTTTAATGAGCACACATTTTAATGATCAGCTGAGTGTTTTCTTCTCATTAAATTTTTATTTTTTAAGAGATGATATTCAAAAACTTCCGCCTATAGAATTTGACGTTGTATTAGTATCACACCACCTTCCCCTCTCTAGGTGGCAACGATAGCCTAATGGTCACTCGTAGCCGGACTCGTAGCCTGCGTTGTTTCCATGGGGGGTTTTGCTGGTCATGGGTTCATGAAAATTTGATATTCTTTGCGTGCCGCATTTAATGAGTACACATTTAATGCTACTTAAAACCCACCGCGTATTTAACTGATGAACGAGTCAAAAGTTTTAAAAAGCTCAATAAATCGAGGTCCCAAGTTCTCCATTTGCGTGATGTGGAAGTATTGAGAGGGAAGTGCCAGTTCCCATGTCGTCCTCGCCAATTGATCGTGGTTGAAAATTACGAGATCCGTCACTAATAGCCCTCGTGTTGCTTCTCAGTGCGACTTGTATAAACAATCCCATGGTTTCCTCTCCAGACAACACTAATAATTAAATATATAATCTTAAAAAAAACAAGAGAGAGAAAAAATAATGTATTTATATGTAATGAGGAAAAATTAAAAATGTAATAGGCTAATTTAACAATACATTATAGAAATGTTAAACCTAAATTAAGTAAAAGAGATTAATACAAAGTCTTTGTATTTGAGAGATTAAAGCGATCACTCTTTTTACAAATATACTGCTGTTTGTAGAAAATGCAACACCATGAAAGAATCATCAGAATCAAATGAAATTTAATGCAGAAACGACTTGTACTGATACAAATAAATGATGAAATTTTCAAAACAAAAGAAACAAATTAAGCGTCCGAAATCAGTATTTGGTGCAGCCACCATGCGCTGCAATAAGTGCTGCTATACGACATGGCATGGAGTCAAACAAATGTTGAATATCTGCTTGAGGAAGAGAATTCCATATCGCTTGTATGCGCAACCAAAGTTCGTCTTTGGAAACTGCAGGACGCGGATCACGAGCGAGACGCCGACCAACCATATCCCACACGTGCTCAATAGGCGACATATCCGGTGAATAAGCAGGCCAAGGAAGAAGTTGCATGCGTTGTGCTGAACAGAAGTCTCGAACAGTCCGCGCAACATGTGGGCGTGCATTATCCTGCTGAAAGATAGCTCCAGGGATGCCTTGAAGGAAAGGAACGACTTCGGGCTGTAGCACTTCACGGACGTACCTGTTGCTATTGAGATTACCCTCAATTCGTATCAAATTGGATCGTCCATGATACGAAATCGCACCCCAGACCATAACTCCGGGTGTTCGACCACTATGTCGTTCAATAATACACTCAGGAAGGCAGCGTTGACCGGCATAACGTCTAACACGAACACGGCCATCATGGGTCCACAAATTGAAGCGTGATTCATCTGAAAAGACAACTTGGTGCCAATCAGCTTGCCTGTCTCTGTGCTCAAGAGCCCATTGCCGACGCAGCCGTCGATGATTCGCCGTGAGGGGAATCCTGTATAAAGGCACCCTTGCACGCAATCCACGGCGCAGCAGACGACGACGAATTGACGAAGCCGACAATTGTACACCTGTAGCAGTAGACCAACGTGCTGCCAGCTGCCTGGAGGAAGCTGTGCGATCATTCACCGCCATGCGGAGCAGGTGTCGATCATCGCGCTCTGACGCCACCTTCTGTCGTCCAGTGCCTGTTTTTCGAGTTGTTCGGTGCTCGTCGGTCCACTGCTTCCAAACTCGCATCACTGTGGAACTGTTCCGCTGCATACGAGCTGCTATTGCGCGATAGGAAAATCCTCCTTCTCGAAGGCCGATTATCCTCCCTCGTTCAAACTCCGTAAGTTGCTTGAATTTCTTATTCTTCCGTCGTGGAGGCATACTCAGGTCTCACTAAACGTTTGCCACTAACAAATAATCATAGACTTTTTTCAACGTCCCGCTACAGCACTTTATTTATACGCTTTCAGCATCAATTCAGAGGGCGCTGCGCGCGCCGCGCACGCGCGATGGCTCTGAAACTTTATTAATTTGCATAATATCCTATAATTGACATTTGCTGCGAATTTCATTTGATTCTGATGATTCCTTCATGGTGTTGCATTTTCTACAAACAGCAGTTTATATCAATGTTTCATACTTTCGTAACTCTTGAAAATACTTTTGTTAAAACTTTTTTTAAAGGTTATGAAGCATTTGCAGCACCATTTTGTTTACATTAATTAAGTGGAAAAAAAATCAAAATTCTTAAGAAATTTTAACAATTAGTAATTTAAATAACAATAGTAAACGACAATGTAGTTATATTATGTTTATATATTGAAACCAGAAGAATGCTTAAGAATTTTTAAAGAAATAAATTTTACCTACTTTAATATGCAAATTGAATATAAGGTCTGCGGAAACTTAGTTTAATCTAAAACTTGAATAAAAAAGTTAAAAATACCTGCTGCATAAAAATTCTATATATATTCTAAAATAAAGTGTGATTTTTTTATTAATAAATTTAAATTTGAAAGGGAATTGGTGTGTCTAATAAAGCTTCCAGTTTTCTCTTTGTCGAGAAAAAAAAATTGTTTGCCGTATCGTGTTAAGAGAAAAATGAATGTATATTCTGCTCTTATGTAAAGAAATTTCAACGGAGAAATTCGGTAGATAATTTATTTATTGAAAGCAATGAGCCTTAATTTAAAAAGTACTTTAACCCTCCGAGCGTTTTACTTTTTTGTGTAAAGCTATTCCGAAAGCGATCTACTTCAACACAGCTAAAGGTCCCGAAAAGTTTTCCCTTTCCATTCACAAACTCTTCGAAAATGCAAGAGCCTCCTGTTCCTCCCCCCTTTTATGACGCGGGTGGTCGACACAACCCCTCCGGTTGGCATTTTATTGCCTAGATCCGATGCTTTGATAAGCGATTTCGTTGCCTTGGGGGAATCTTGTAAGGCAGGCTGCAAGCAAGCAGAAACAGGGTTCAGATTATTCACATAAGAATTTGGAAAGTATTCGCTCGATCTATTGAGTTTCAATCGAAGTGTTTCAACAAATGAAGAATGAAAAATATAGCTTGAAAAAAATTGGTGGGTTAATAGTTGAAAATATTTGTTTGCTACAAACAATAGAAATTTTTTTTTTCTGTCATTTTTAAAACCTTTTTTTTTTTTTTTTTATAATTTTAAAATTACGATTTTAACTCGGAAAAAGCACCCTTTATTCATTGTTGAATAAGAGACTAAGAAAATATAAGATTGTTTGCATGTTTTGAAAAAAGAGTAATGATTAGTATTTGCTATCAAGCATTATTTGTTTAATCAAAGCACCAGAATTTTATTAAAATTTTAATTTTGATAGAAGATTCAATCATCAAAAGCAGTTTGCTTGTTAAAATAAATATAAATAAATAATTTAAGGGAAAAAAAATCTTAAATTTCGTAAAGGTCACGTGTTTCAAATACATTAATCGAGACGTATTGGGTCACATATTAGTCTGCGTTTTTTGGCTCAAATAAAGAATCACACACTTATTCATAGTTTTCAAGGTATGAAGTAAATTTGGGCGCCACTGTTTTAAAATTGAAATTTTGGGCAAAATTTATTTTGAAAGATAATATTAAATGCTTTGGTAATTTGCATAATATTTTAGTGAACGGTAACGCTGATCCCGATAAAAATGTAAAAATTAGTTTGGTCAAACATTTATCGGATCTGCAAAAAATATTTCTTGAATCCTGTTCAAAATGAAAAAAAAAAAATTGAATTCAAAATCCTTCTCAAGACTGCGAATCCTCTGAACTCTCAATAAAAACAGTTGGTGTGGTGTGGAAGTTAGGAGAGAGGGGTGCCAACTCAGGTGTCGTCCTCGTCACTTGACCGAAGTTCAAAATTACGAGGTCCGTCGCCAATAGCCCTCGTGTTGCTTCTAGAGCGACGTTAATAAAAAAAAACTAAAACTCAATAAAAGAAGAAAACCCCCGAACTCCCAACAAAAGAAATAATTGAGTGTATATCAATTTGATTGATATATCAAATTGATATACACTCAATTGAAATTAAAATTTAGTTAAGTCGATATTATGTATATTATGTTTGACATTAGAAAAGAATATCATGAAATTGCCGAAAGAATTGTGAAACATCTAATATCATATGCTTCTACCTATATATGCGAAAAATCATTCTCTTTGTACGCTGCGACAAAAACACAATTCTGAAACAGATTGGATGCTGAAGAAGGCATTAAGTTGCAGATTTCAGAAATTATTCCAGACGTAAAAATACTTTGCAATAAAAAACAATCACTGCCAAGTCATTAAAAAATTTCTTTTCATTAATTTGTTATATTTAAAAAAAAATTGTTGCTTTTGCTTGTTATTCATAGGCTATATTTTAGAAACTTCCCCTCCCCCCCAATAAAAAAGAATATTAGCCAGCTTACCATTCACTAATCTTACTAAGACGTTTCTAATATGATAAAATAGGAATGCAATGATAATTTTGTAAATTTGATTAGGATAAAGAGCTTTGATATCCTATTTTTTCTGCTGTTTGATCAAGGGGTTCCTTGAAGGTGTTGGTAAGCACAAAGGGTTCCTTTCTCAAAATGCAAAAGGTTGAATACCTCTGCTCTAAGCGAAATACCCCATCTACATCCATATTTGTGCCACGGCAATATACTTCACATTCAATAAATAATTTTAAATTTTAATGGGATATATATTCTTCAAAATGTCAAAATATTTCTAACCATCTTCGACCCACATTTTAATTTTCACCTTTCCGTTTCTTTAGTGTTTTCAAACTTTAAATACATCTTCGTATTATATCTTATAACAGAAAATTCCCATCGATAACTTCATCTTACATATCAGTTATTACAAATTTGGCAGTGAGAGAAACTTTTCCCTTTTTAATTTGTCTTTCAAAACAGTACACTTAAAACACTTTAGTTCAGTGAAGTTGACAAACATTTCCTCAAAGAATTCATAACAAATTTTGTAAGCAATTTTAAATTTTAGAAATGTATTCTTAATCCCAGGAATATAACCATATATAATTGTTAGTTTATTCTTTAGTATTAATGGTACGAATTTATCATCATATCTCGTTCTATATCGGAATAAAATAAACTGTAGCTGAAATGTTATGATGTTTAATTTCTTTGGTAGTTTTACAGAAAAATAATGTCTGGCTGTAGAGAAAAGAGAGCGTATGATTTGATCTATTGAAAGGTGATATTTTTTCCAAATGTAAAGTATTTTTTAAATTTAAATAACTTGACCGAAGCGGATCATATAATTTCAAAATGCACTCTATTTGTGCTCTGTTTGTGTGCTGGTTTCAAAGTAAACCACCTCACTTCTGAATAGCCGAGCAGCTTTTTATATTCAATATCAAAATGAATGCAAAATTGCTTACGATTTGCTTCTCCAACCTTAAAGGGACTAAAATATATGTTTAAGTTCAGTGCAAAATATTCACAATATGTAAAAATAATATTCATCTATTAATTTTAGTCCATTTTACAAATTGTACCTAAAAAGAGTTATATGTGTTTATTAGATCAAAAATTCGTTTATAACAAATCAGGTATAATTTTGGGTAGTTTAAATTTCAATATAATATACATATTTTTAAACAAATGCAAAAAGAGTCAATTTATTCAAACTTGTATTTCATGAATAAAATAAATCAGTGTTCATATGTTCTCAAATAAACAAAATTGTAATCAAAGTGTTCATTCAATTTACAAAAAAATGCAAAGAATCGTATATAAGCAATAATTTTAATTGTTACAAATGTTAAAAATATCAGAGACACATAAGAAAAAAAAAAAAATATTTTATATTAAATTCTTAAACAAAACAAAAGTACTAAGTCTTTAAAGTACCTTAATGCCTACTTTCAGAACAATTTGTTATTTGAGAAAAAATTGTTTGTGAAACACAATATTGTGTATATATAACAGTGTACAATTTTATTTAAAATTATAATTGAATTTAAAATTATAAATTTTTTAACATTTGTGATAATAATGTCACTTATATCTATTTTTAATAATCTGTGAATGCATCAAACTATTACTTTATTATGTTGACGGTATATTTAATATTACGTATAATATAACGAACAAATTTCTAACTGAATTTTAAAATAATTATTTCAGAAACTATTGTAGATATGCTCATAATTTTTGTATACCGAAGTTTTAGTATCTCAGCTTTGCTTCCAAGTAAAATTTTTATTTTATATTCATCAAATTGTTCAGCATATTTTTTGCTAATGACGTGCGGTTTTTAACTGATTTGTAAAAAACTTACGGAATATATGAAAATATGCTGGCGATGAAATTTATTAAATTTTGAATTTTATATTTTAAATTTTCATAGAATTGTAAATTTATGTGATTAATAATTTTTAACTTTGTATGTACCATACATAAATATTTTTTGATGTAATTTGAAAAGCAGATTTTCAGGGTAGCTTATGTAAAATTCGTAGTTGTATAATGTTAAGATTACGAAAAATGTCCGGATTTTAATTACATGTACTTCAATTATCCTTTAACAGAAGATAAATTATAAGGGATTTAACACATATGAATATTTTTTAAATTTGAATCTTCAAATAATTAGTAATCAAAAGTATCTGTGCAAAAGTACAGTTGATACTTACACGTATGAACAAATATAAATGTGTGCAGATGCTATTAATTACTAATTTTTCAAAAATCAAGTTTGAAAAATATGAGTTGGAGTGGGAAATCGCATTCTTTTTCTCTTTGAGGGAAGATGTAGTTCAGTTATTTAAAATTCGGATGTATTTCAAAACTTAACATTACAAAACTGAGTATCATGCGTAAGCTGTCCTGAATACCTGGCTTTGAAATTATGAAAAAAAAAAACTAATAGATTTAAAAAAAAGTTTAATTTTTGGTATTACTTTTATTCATGCATTACAAATTTTTAAAAGTAAAGAAATACAGAAGCTTAAAAATTATTCATTTGTAATAATTGAAAATCTTAAAGCGTTTCTGATTTTGACTCGTTCGTTTTTTTTTTTTTTTTAATTTATGACACGTTATTAGGAAATAAATATTATTTTAAAAACTGAAAGTAGTGAATAAAGTAACACAAATGAAACAATAGAACGTATTTATTATTTTCATACATTCTTTGTATTTAAACAAACATTTTATAGATATATATTTAGCGATGTTTTTCGAGATTTATAGAAATAACATAAAAACTTAACTCTATCTGATATTTTTTAATATGAGGAAAAATAAAAAAGGTGAATTTTTAGCAATCAAAGAAAATATACAAAGATTAATTTGTCCAACAATATAAAACAGTAGGTTTCCTACTCTATCTAAATTTGTTAAAATTCCAAATGAATATTAATTAAAAATGGGATTAAAATCTAGTTAATTTTGTGATTGAACTTTAAAGCATTTTTTGGATTGGTTTAAATAAAAAATTTTATCTCGAAAGCTAGGTCAAGGGACGCATTTCTTTCATAAACCCAATAAAATCTCAACTCAAGTTGACCAACAAACACACTTGAAAGGAAATTTTCCCTTTCCCCTCTTGAACGAATGTCTCAATGGAACTCTCTCTAGCCCTAAGGGCAAGAGTGGGGTTCCCTTGTGAGCCATAAAATTTCCTGTCAAAGTTCATTGTGTGTCCGCAACCCTCCCCAATTATCTAACAAGATGTAAAACTTTTAAAAGGGGGGGAAGGAATTGCAGAAAAACCCGGCGCAAACGATCTCGAATACATCCTGTGATGGCGAAAAAACACGGCTCTGACGCTTTCGGTGCGCTCACAGCCACACGGGATTTTACGGCGCAAACGCTTTCGGAATATCTCGGACAGTACGGAAAAAAGCGTGTGAAACGCTTAGAGGGTTAACTTCACTTTATCATTTCGTTGATTTGTTTGCAGAAAGAAACTTCTTTTAATACCATTTTTTCTTTGTTAATGATTTTTGAAATAAATTTTGTAATGAGACATAATATTTGAAAATTTTCTACTTAATAATAAATGGAGTGTATTTAAATATTTAGCGTTTATATTTTCGAATAAAAAGCATGAAGGAAAATAAATTAAATATATTTCTTTTCTATCTTGTGTTTGCGTTCTGAGTTTTCTTTGACTAATAAGCACCAATTTGTTCTTTGTCATGCTTCGATATTTTATACTTGAACGAATTTTTATAAATATTATAATTAAGAAACACACGCAATTTGTATTTAAATTGAAACTTTTTATGTGTTATATTTGATATTTCTTTAAAGTAAAATAGATAAGTAACGATAGTTAAATTTTTTGTCAAAACCGAGAAATTTGGCACATAGCTTGTATTCGTTTTTCTCAAAAATTTACAAACGATTATAAAAATAAATTGCTGAGAGAATAAATTTTAATTCAGTAAAATGATGCAACAATCAGTAAAATTATAAGAAATAATAAGGACTAAAATTTTTGTATCATGGTTATTATTCCAACATCATGAAAATTTATACTAAGTACTTTCCAAAACATCATTCTAGAACTATGTATAACTATACGTAAATATAATAGTAGTATTTCAATTCTAATGTCTTTTAAAACTTTAAAATGAATAGCTGATTTACTAAAAAATTCGTTTACCTGCAAACAAATTCTAAATACTTGTTGATTAGAAGTAAATAATTGTCTAGTCTCTTATGAATAAATTAAGATATATTATCGAAATGAATATGTTTAAATTTATGATATTAGAAACTAATATATATGATGTTTTATTTTATCAATAAAACTCCTTATTTATCAATATCAATCACATAAATAAATTTTTATATTAAAACGGAGTTTTATTTAAAATTTGACTTTTCATTTATTTATGGATGTTATGTGAATATACTATGTGAAATAATACGTATTACGGATGTTATGCGAAATACTTTAAAATAATGTACTAATTTTGATAATTCCTGCAAAGACACATGACTAAATTCAATAAGTTCTGAGAAAGCTCAGTTAATAGCTATAAAATGTTTTTTTTTTAAATTCTTTGTTCTGTTTTCATAACATAGGTTAAATTTTATAATTATCTAACGTGGGGATTTTACTTAGAAAGAATTAAATTTGAAAATGTACAAAATTTGATAAATAATTCTTAACATGTTACACATGATTTTAACAAAAATAATTGCTATTCTAGAGGCTTAAGCAAAAAAAATGTTATTAACAAAATAAATTCGCTTTTAGTAGGCTAACATAAAAGAATAATCAGAAGGCAGTGATAATTGTTATAGTTTCTCGTGTCGCTTTTGTTTAATAATTGGTACCCATTTCAGTAACAATAAGAATCAGCCCAAAAATCTTTTTAAGTTTTCAAGTATTGAGGAAATATTTTTATTTTATTTGATGAATACACCTTGGAAATTTGAAACACTAACTCTACCAATGTGATTGTTCAAAAATGTTTCAGATTGATATACCGTTTACTAACCTCGCAATTAGAAGCAATACGACGGCTATTGACGAAGGACCTCGTAATTTTGAGCCTTGATCAAGTGACGAGGACGACACCTGAATTGGGAACTTTATCTCCAAATTTTCACAACACGGTAACGGGAGGGCATGGAGCCTCAACATATTTAATGTGCATCAGTCTCACTACACAATGGGTCTTTAATGGTAGGAGGGCTCGAGCCCAGGGCTCGACGGAAGCAACATTCACTGCAAGTGCACTGCCATAACTGTTAGACTAGGAATGTGAATGAGGTAACTCACTATATCATTGTTTATTGGTTATTCTTCAACAATCTAAGAAGTTCATCAATATGACGCCCTTCGCCTTGTAAAAAATTGTTGCCATAATTTTTTCGACCATTGAGACCATCTTCGCTTTCTTTGCAGCAGTTTCACTGTTTCGATTGCTGCTTGGTTTCTGGTGCAAAATGATAAATGAAGGTCTCGTCGATTGTGTCAATTTGACGCAAAATGTTGACGTTAACTCATAGTGGCAGCAATCAAATTTTGATTTTGGCAGCAAATGGCTGTCAAAATAAATTAACCTTTGAGTCAGTGTCAAATTTGTTTTGGTGCTGTTTAACAAAGGGAAACAAGTAATGATAACACTAACGTTCTTAAATAAACCATCTGTCGCCTAGAAATTGTACATTTTGAGCCATCCTGTTATAATTAGTGTTTAAGTTATGACGTGTTGAGCTTTTCACAATTTTCTCTTCTCTAACCTCGGGAACTTTTTGGTAAAATGAACAGCATAAAATTACAATTTCTTTCTAATCTAAATGAAACGAGATTAGATAAACTAGATGAAAAGAAAAAGTGTAGTGAACTGAATTAGAGATCGTAATGCATATGTGAAACATAGTTATAAGAAAAAAGATAGATGATAAGAGCAGGCTAATAGTTATTAGTAAATTACATTGAAGTATCGTAATTAATCTTTTGCGTTGAAATGATTCTTTGTCTAAGTACTATTATATGAAACTATTGTTAGTGAGAAGTGTTTGATCAGAACGAGAGAATAGGTAATCAAACACTTTATTAGTTGATCATAATCTAGGATTGACTAGTTAATTTGGATTAGAGAGAGAACGACTTTATGTATTCTTTGGGTGATTAATAAAATATTTTATCTTACTCTCATGTATCTTCAATTACTCATTTGGAGTCTGTAATTGTTGACTACTTAATTATACTGAAAGATGACAGTAGAATTAAGTATTGAAGGAAGGAAGTCACAAAGTATAAAGATTCAAGCAAACTAAAATAGAATGCAGAAATTAGCTTAAGATGATTTAAACAAATTAAAGGCCTTTTACCTGCATCATTTATTTAAAAGCAACAGTTGTCTTAAGGGTGTAGGTTTTTGTTGCTGCAAATGAATGACATATAATTTAATACTAGCAAGATAAAGTACGGTTTAAAACGTTGAAACATTGACTGAGCGTCTGATGTCAAAAGTGATCTATGCATGCAAAGGGTATTGGAACAAATTTAATTCACCCGCATGTAGGAATAGAGTAAATATTTCCAGCTGAGAGAGAGTGAGAGAGATTTATCCAAACTTTCACGAAACTCATTCTAATAAAAGAAAAAAAAATGTTAAGTTTTGACGTAAAATATTTTTAGTAATTAAGTTTATATACAAAGCTGGGTGTTGAATAATATATTTTTGTGAGTGTGCGTGAGAATGAATAAAATTGATTTCTATGAATAGTAAAAAAGAAATTGTCTGTTCGTGTGACTAAGTCTTAGGCTAAAAGCATCTTAATGCAAAATTAAAGAAAGTGTTTAATATGAAAAATTATGAGTTAATTTGTCTCCAAGGTATTCTGAATTAATACTGACTCTCTTAAAAAACTATCAGCTAACTTGAAATGTAAAGGAAATTATTTTCTTTTGAAATGACGAGTGAACGTCGGCTAAACTTCCTTAATCGATTTCTTTTAATATGCATTTTTCTTCCTTTGTATATTTTGCCTTCAGGCTTATTTTGATTATTTAAATTCGACTTTTGACATGCTTACGATCTCTACAATACAATCTTAAATAAAAACGCAGGCAATGTGTTTCAATTAAAGTTGATTATCTTGATTTATATAACATTTACATTATTTAAATCCTTATTAAAATACGAGTATCATTAATAAAAAATCATTCGAAAAATGCACCACGATAGTAATTACAAGTATTAAGGAATCGAACATACACTTAAACTACTGGAATTCATTTCTTTTAAGTTAAGTTGTAATTTAATGGACATTATGCTTTGGCTTTTGAAATATGGCGAAATTCTTTGAACAAGAACAATTTTACAAATTCATATCTCTGATATTTGCATATTGGATATAAATATAATAAATAATTTTGTTTGTTTGAATAAACTGAGCAGTAAAATTTCTACCGAAAATTTTTAAATAGCAAGGAAACAGAAAACTTGAAAACCAAGCGGATTGATCCCTCTACATCCAGCTACTCCTGCAATATATCATCTCAAAAGACATTGAATCTTCACAAATTAAAAAAACTGAGGGGAATCACCATAAAATGTTATTAGAAATCAAAATCAGATGAGCCTGAGAGGTGATAAACATATCATCATCAATAATGGTCAATATCAATACTATCAACAGTCAATAACAGTCATCAATATCACTAACACACACAATACAATAACAATATCATTTATCATTGTCAATAATAACAACAATACACAACAGAGAGAGGTTATACAACAAAACAATATTAAGGCTATTGCCATAGTTGTTACATGTATACATATATATAGTTATATATGGTTACACATACATACAGCATGTGTGCATGCATATATATATGTGGTTGTTGCTATATATACATATATACATATATACACAGCATATATTAGCATGTGCAGTGTATGCATATATACATATATACATATATATATTATTATTAACACATCAATCAACAATCCTTTGAGAATAAACCCAGAGATGCGCCCGTAGTAAACCAGTAACCAGTCAGATCGACCAGAAACGTTGATATCGAGTGGAGTAAAGTCGTTTGTAGAAGTCGATGAAAAAATGGAAAAACCGAGTTTCAAAAGCCTCAAAACATTGCTTTTTAATAAAAAAACACCGCAAGCGAAACATTGAAAATGTTACCCGGGACTCTGTCCATCAGCAACGATCTTGTCGGTTTGTCGAGTTTAAACGGTCGTACCGACACAAATGACGTGAACGTTTGGGTAGACCTGTAGCTGTTACACCGGGAAAAGGAGCAGACAAAAACATTATAATGAAGAAAGATCGCAAAATAGCTCCAAAGAGATCAAGCTGAGATGAGAGACAGATAGAAAAGGTGCTTACTGAAAGGCTTTGAAGAAAGGAAAATACCTTTCCAAGTGAGTGCGATGCGTTGATGGAACACATCAAATGAATGATATCAGAAAGCGTTTTTATCGCTTACTACGCAACAAAAAGATTTCTGAGATCTTCGGAAGGTCTGAAAAGCGTTGAACGATCGTATCAACTCTAAAAGGAAATATTAACGTGTCATGTTGATGAATAAAAAAATTTGCAAAAATACTGTTTACGCAATGTTAGACCTGGAGTTATTGATCGATGTGTTACTTCATAATGCATATGCAATATGAGATAAAGAATATATATATGATATATATGAGTAGTGTATATAAGGTATCATACATATATGTGTGATATGTAGTATATATGTGCATACATATATATATATATATATATATATATACATACATATACATATATATATGCATAAAGAATTTCGAATTTCATTCGGTTTACGTAGTGGAGTCGGCAAGCAGTAATCTACCTTGGATAAACAACTATGAATTTATTCCAAGGGATGTTGTCATTTTGTACAAATATTGAAGTAGATCTTGTCATATTCTTACAGATGGAAGAAAACAATACATATTACGATGCAAGAAGTCGAGCACATCTCATTGGGCAAAACGCAGAGTAAAAGAGAGAGAGAGAGTGTGAGCAATCAAAACGGTTCGCACGATTTTAAGTACGACAGAATGGGGAAGTCCTGGAATTCTGCTGAGCGTGTAAGCTTATGAATATGTAATATTAACCCACATACCATGACTTTACAAATAGAGGCAACAGTTAATGAGCTCATAAAAGTTGGTTGGTAAATTTAATTGTGTCTTAAAATAGAGTATGCTGAAAACTAGAAAGTCAGGAAAAGAAAATAAAGTGATTACTTGGGCTCATCACGCCCGCACATCCATATATATATATATATAAGGAACTGTTAAATCAAAATTACCATATTCTGCAAAAGAACTATTAACTAAGCCCAGGAAAAATTTAGACAAAGAAAAATTATAAAGGATATAACAATAACTACGATTGCTTTGTCAAATGTTTGATCTATAAGGCATGGTCAATAAGTTGTCTGGATCTCATCCTACTCTACTAAAACTACTTTTTAACAACTTGGTTAACACCAAAAATTGAAAATAATAATAATAATCTTACATCCTTAAATAGTATTAAGGCATAATGAAACTACCTATATGTATCATGTCTCTAATCTAACAATAAGAAACAGTTGGCTGATGCAATTCACAATACCTTAAATAATCTAGCTTGTGAAAATATTATATCAAAAATTAATTAAATTATTAAAGTATTTTAAAAATGTTTTAGAAAATAATGAAAATAAATGCATAATTTAAAAATTAAGAATGTAGAACTAGAGAAATATATGTTATTTAATAGCATCTAAATCGTATTATAATTTTAGCCCTATCTATTTATATCAAAATAAAATAATAAATATTTTCTTTTGCTATAGTAATAATGAAATTTAAAATTTTTGCTTGCTATGTTAATGAAATATATCATTCGATGTATATAAACAAAATGTATACACATTAAACAAAAGTTAGATACTCTCATAATATTCTAAACATAAATTAATTTTTAAGAAACTATTTCGGTACACTCGAGCTATATATATAAAGTTTCTCAAATTTATTTATGTAAAGAAATTGACAAATTAAAAAATAAAAATAAGTATTAAAATAATATATTTTAAGCATAAAATCTAAAATAATATCTAAAAATTCAAATAAGAAATAAAGCTTAGTAAAAATAAAAACGTAGATAAAACGTAAACGCACCTTTACTTGCATGTGATTTATAATCATGTTTTTATTTACATTTACACCAATTCAACTGTTTACCTTATGCTGAAACAACAAAATTAAAGTGAAATTCAATTTCAGTTTGTCACATCTGAATCGAGACATTCGTCTTTGCTATCTGACATGAGACATTTTATGCAGCATTAGCAAAGTCCTAATATAGTATGCTGGATTAGAGAAAACACATATTTTTTCCATAATCTACAAGATACGATAAAAATGAAGATGCTATAAAAGTTAATTTAATTCTTAATGCATCATTAATTGGAGTAAATACTGAACTCAGGAAAATATGAAACCTTTGGACAAAAATAATTCAGTGCGTTAATGCGTGAATACTTGATACTATATATATAAGATTACTGATAGATAAGATAACTTATATAAAGCAAGAGATCGTGTTGAATTCTTTAAGTTCAGCCGATATGGTAACAGATAATATCCGGATCTTATAATTATGTGCTTAATGAGTGTAATATAATAGCATATAATATATTTAATATAAATATGGTTGAAACTAAGGTTTCTGAATACGATTGAGAGCTTATTTAAAGTATTTATTCAGGTTTTAAAGTCCCTTAAGAATTAATTAATTCATTTTTATCTAATTTGTTTCACATATAAACCAGTAATTTATATTTACGTACATTCTCTTATAAGTGCACGTTAATGTAGACTGTTAATCGCAAGTATATAAAATAAACGAAGAATCTGAAAATTAATAATTCTTTAATTTATGCAAGATATTGTTATATTTACGAAAAAGTTTTTGATGAGAAGTAAAAGAAGCAAATTGACTTATATATATCGAAGAAATTTGAAAAAAAAGGAACGAAAATGACTGTAATTTTATGTTACGGATCTCAAAATTAAAAGTGTCTCATGTATTTCAAAGTAAGATAACATAATATATATGTCAGTCATATTTCATGGAATAAGTCAATGAATGTTCCTTACGAAAGAAATATTTCCTCTCTTTAAATTATTCATTCCAACTTTTTTTTTCTTTTCGTTCTTTTCTATACTCTGAGGTGTCCTGTAATGAAACAATTCCGGTATGTTAAAATATTCATAAATAATATACAGCTTTAAAATATATACGTAGAAATATTATTGAGCTGCGATGTTCAATGTTTTTAAGGGAGAAGGAAAGAAACCCACTCCTCCCTACGCTAGACTGCTATTATTTGAATTTTGAAGGAAAAAAGTAGCCTACGTAGAATTATTTTGAAATACGTGCTATTGGGAAAATCCCACTTCAGTGTTTTTTCCTTAAGTAAATTTTATATTCTTTCGGAAATAAATGTATCCTTTTTAAATCGGGGATTCATATCTAAAATGATTACTCGTCGGAACATGCGAAATTTTCCTACAGACTTCGATTTCTTTCTCAAGTGTGTTTTTATTCGTAGGAAAAATCGATGCATAACAAGAACTAACTAAAAAAAAAAAAAGAAACAGGAAGAAAAGAAATGAAAAAAAAAGTCCTCCTTCTTTCTCCCGATTTCTTTCAGCATTTTTGAGTTTTCGAGCTGCTTTCGGCCTTCTAGCTTTCATCATGAATAGAATATCATTTGCCACAATCGATTTGCGCCTAGTCTTGACTTATGCATTAAAGTAGCAAAAAAGAAGCAAAAAAACAGTGGTTTTCTTACATTTTTTTATTTGCAAATCTAACTGCGGAATGGATATCTACAGATGGTATTTCTGTCCTTTTTCCAGTAATTAACTTTTATTTAAGTAATTAATTTGTGTTAATAAATGCACTTTGTTAACTCATTATAGAATTACTGTTAAGTATCAAATAAAGAGTATCCTGATTGAAAGGTAATGTTTAAATGGAGCTTTTGAAATAACACGTATGCACTTTTACGAATATTTGGGGACATTACTATGAAGTTATAACACTTTTGTGCATTTTAGATAAAAACTTTTGACGTCAGCTTAAGACAATTACAATCAAAATATTTTAGCATACTAAATGATTGCTTATGTCTTTATGACACTGATATGATTAACATATGAAGATTGCGAATTTTTGAAAAAGAAAATATGATTAAGGAATAAATTATTTATAATTTCTTATTTTTTAAATTTTTTATATTTTTTTTTATATAATTGTAAAATATGCACATTAATATCAGATTAAATCTCCGAAATATTGCAGTGTTGTAAATTTTTTTTCGACTAGCTGCTTATTTACAAAGAAAAAAAAAAAGAAAGAAAGAATGAAAAAAAAAGAAAAGAAAATTCAAACATTTGTTAGTTATCACAAAGAATGAACCTCAATATTTCTATCTCGTAAAACCACAGAAGCATATAAAGTTGATAAATAAGCTCAAATCATTGTTTCAATGTATGAAAAGTTTTGAGATTTTTTTGTTGGTAATTATAAAAAGAATTATCAAATTATGAATGCATTCTCAAAAATTAACCTCTAAGCTTGTTTCAAAAACTTTGAAAAAGTCACAAAAATTCATAAGAATATACTTAAGTAATTTCAAATAAAAGCAATTAAGCCTTGTTCTTCAAAATGGCATTTTCAAGTATTCTAAAGTTAAAGAAAACCCAGTAGATATTTTATTACACTATTTCACACGAAGACAACCATTGTAAACTACTATGTCTTCTTTCCACAATGAAAACTAATGTCATAATTTTCTTTAATATTTCTAATAGATAACTTATTAACATATTATATACTCACATAAATCTTAATAAGGCTAGTGAAAACAGGAATATGAGTTGTCGCAACTTCAAATTAAACTGTAATGAACAAATATTTATATGTATACTTAATTTTTGAAGGAAATGTTATGGCCATGATTTTATGATAAGATATGAAGAATCAAAATTAAATATAATTTCGCCTTCTATTAACTGATTCGTTTAATCCAATTCTCAATTAAAAATAAAAGTTGTTACTATCTGACATTGGAGGAATAAAATTAAATTTATTTATGAAAGATTTTTATGTAGGAAAATTATCTCATGTGTATGAAAGATAGACCACTACAAAGTAATAATTTCTTCCCTTTCTGAGTTTATTTTCATAATTTTAATCTGAATAATATTTCAGGCGGATAGTCTTTTTTTTTTATCTCGGAATTCGGATAAGATTTTCTCTTGGAATTTTCATACAAGACAGTCTCAGATTTTGCTGAATTTGTTATTTAATCAGTCATGAAATACTCTTCTTGGTAGACTTCTAATTAAAAAAGGTAATAAACTTCATCTTAGTAGAGACTTCTATTTTCATTTAAATGTGCTACAAACCATTAGCTTTACAATACACGATAAATAAATGAAGCTTTCATATTCTCTTAGTTTCTTAGTCATTAGTTTTTAACTTTCTATACTAAGTTAAAATAGTTTTAAAGATTAAAATATAATTTTAAATCTAAAATACTTTTTTATTTATCCCAATTGTTCCCCTGTTTTATAATACTTCTATCGGAGCTTTAATTTTTAGACACAATTCTGTTACACATTTTCTCTAATTTGTTATTCTGATCTGCTGAGTTTTTTGAAAAAATCGGATTCTAATCTACATCCATACAAAAGTAAGTTGCCGTCGGATTCAAGATGTACAGCTTTCTTCAATAATATTAAAAATTACTCATTTAATATTCCAAATGTATTTTTACAGTGAAATTTCGTGTCGTATCTGTTGGTGAAAACTAACTTATAAAATATATAAATATAATTTTATACGTAATGCATGTGCTAACAAAATAGATGAACATCTAGACCTATGTGACAGCTTCCATTCTTACTGTTTGTAGTGGTACTTAAGACAATCACATTTTTTTTATAATTAATTTCTAATTTCGGGGGAAAAATTTATTTACCGTTTTTCTGTCAATCTCATAATTTTTATGCCCAATTTATAAGAGGATATTTTATCAATATCATATATCAATATTTCGTTTTCCTTTATATTAACATATTTTTGTTCCTTTTAAATTGTTTAACTAATTATATTCCCTTATTTTAACAACTGATAAAACTGTAATAGGCCCCAGGAATCTACTTAAATATTTCCTGTTTATAAGATCTAAATCGACACCTTGTATTCTCTTGCTGTTGCTCTTCTGCAATTATAGTAAACATTGATTTTCTATAGTTCTAGTTCTTCTGCAATTTAGAGCTTGTTAGAATTAAACAAATTTAAAATTTGCAAATATAATATCAAGGTATATAATATTTACGATAATTGTTCAATATTTTTAAAAACTTTATTCAAGAAGCATTTTTAATGTTTTTAAATAAGATTGTTTATGATTGAAACCTATAATTAACCCCTCTAATTTGTATAACATCACTTTTTTATTTTATTTGAGTAGAGTAAGATAATTTTTCATAACAGATTAATATCTTTTTAAAAGAAACGAGGGAGAAAATAATTTTTAATT
The DNA here is from genome assembly GCA_019974015.1 of Nephila pilipes. NCBI lineage: Eukaryota > Metazoa > Arthropoda > Arachnida > Araneae > Nephilidae > Nephila > Nephila pilipes. Next base: position 1,263,060 of record BMAW01109482.1, on the reverse strand, counting down.
ATAAGATTGATTTTAAATCGGTCTTTTCTAAAAGCTACATTAGCTTATGCAACTGTTATTTGAATAAATATAATCTGCAGTTGTAAAGAATAAATAAAAGCGAAATGAATTGAATAAATGAAAAAGAAAATAATTTAATGTGTCATATCTATTATATTGCTAACTTATCTATACTTTAGATATGTACAAGAGAATAATTATTACTTTCTTCAATGAAAATAGAGAGAGCATATTACCACTGTATCTCAAAGAATATTTCAACTTCTTTCATTGCGATTTAAGACGTGATGAGAAATTTTAAAATTTTATTTCGATGAATAATTTTAATTTCCATAAGACATTGTACATTTACAGTTACAAGCGATTGTGTTTAAAATATCCTTATAATCATTTACTTCTTAACCAGTCCTTAAGCTTTCTTCACATCAAGTTTCTTGAGTGAAGCATTACCGTTCAGGATATCTCGAACTGTAGTTTATAAGATGTTCTCTTCTCTTTGATAAAATATGATTTAATTCAAACGGAATGGAACAATTTATACTTATTGTTTTCTAAGGCAAATCAACGCTTTTTCATTATTTTGGATTATTAAGAAGGAATATTTGAAATTTTAAAAATTCGCGAAAAATGCCGCTAGAACTATTATTTAAATCCACTGAGACACAATTTAAGGTAGCTACTAAATACAATGTAATTCTCAAATATATAGCTCATAAAGTACCTAACTGGAAATAAACGCCTTTAATAGGAAATTTCCTGC
>BMAW01109482.1:1231886-1262290 GCA_019974015.1 Nephila pilipes | reverse complement strand
TTGAAAAACCAAAAAAGATAGTATAAAACAGACAGAAAAAAATTAAGAACTGACTCCAAAAAAAAAAAATAACCACATCGCACACACGCAAAGCGATGATATTACAAATGGTAAGGAAAAAAATATTCCCTTTCGTATTTGAATGGAAATTAATAACTGGTTACGTCATCTATATTCAGAAGTTAGAATATAAAAATTTCAGTAAGAAAAGGAGTTATTGCTGATAAAATGACATAAAAACTAATATTTTAAATATTTAAAACAATTATTAGCAGGATATAAGAAAAAAAAAAAAAAAAACGAGAATACAAACTAAACATTTAATAGTTTAAAAATGTAAGCTGTTGAAAATGTCATAAATAATGAACATGGATAATTATTCCAATTTATATTTTATTATACCTTTTATATTTTAAATTGCTTTTAGGATATATATATATTGTTACGAAAAATTTTCTCTCTGAGAGTGTGTGGGGAATGAAGAACAAATCCAACTCGGAGGATAACAACAAATGATGCTTTATTTGTAAGTCTTCAGGACGACACACAAGTAGCAATGCTTGGACAATAACCGTACAAACAAACACACAGCACCTGCACAGTTTAGCAGCACAAATACATACAAAACAGCACTTATAAGAATGCTCAGCTCACCAGCTAAATTGTTCTCCCTACGGACAATCTCCACAGTAATATTCTGCACTTCCAGGGCAGGATCTGATGAGATCCTCTCAGATTCATACTACATTTTTGTATATTCCCACAGCACGCTTCACTCCCAAGTGCCAATAGCTTCTGTCGATTTCCGCCACAGAGGCTCCAAAGACAGATTCCGACTGTTCCGCTAGATTAAGTCCGAGTCCAGCAGATTTACTCGGTCACTATTCCCTGATCGGTCAACAAATCACTCTACAAACAAACTGATTCCATACCCAGACTGACTGATCTTGACGTATTAACACCTCTTCCGGCTAGGTATGACGTCACGGGGTAAATTTCTCGAAAAGTCTGTAACTTTCTGTCCGATCGATAGTTCATCTAGGTTCCAGCACCTTCGAGTACTTTCCAAATCTTGCCAAAGTACCGAATTTGCTCGCCATGTCTAAAATCGGTCACCAAATCCGTCTTCAAGGCGAAGAGGTCATTACTTATACTCTCTTTTGCAAACTGAAAGTGGTCACGCTGTAGGATAAACAACAGTATAATGTGTTAGAAATTTAATATGTCAGAATTAGTTCAATATAAAACCCTATTTATGAATGAATAGAAGCAGATTTTTGTTTTTAAAGCATTCTTGTCGTCCTTTAGTACCCAGAGACGAATCATCTCAGTAATTTAACTAGGAAGTATAAGAAAATACAAACATCATGCATTTCTACCGCTGTAAGAGCATCATAGACGTTTGCTAATACAAACTCTTTTTTTTTCTCTGTATGATAGAAATTAAATTTTATAATGTAATTTCTTCCAAGGCAACGCTTAGGGCTTTCTTATACTGACATTATTATTGAAATATATTAATCTAATATTACATTAATTTTCATGATTTCGGAATTTTTTAGTATTTAAGAAGTTGAATTTAAATTTTAACGTTAGTTACAATTAAATGAAAATTTTGAAACTAGTTGAAATAAAAAAAATTATTTTAGGCATTTCATCGATATTTTTACTACTTTTTCAATTGCAATAATGACAAAAAATTGGATAAATTAATTAAATTTTAGAAATAGCGAATTCAAGAGTTTGCTTCATTTAGAATGAGAAACAGATTTATCACTTAGAGAACTAGAAGATTTATGACAATGATCTATGCATACATATACTGAAATTGGAAGACAACCACAGGAACGAAAATACTAGTGGCAGATTTGACATCAGAAGATATGAAAATGCTTCCACATGACAATTGACAGCATATTCAACTACAGAGCGTTTTTGAAAAAAAAAAAAAAAAAAAAAGGATTAAATGTTATTAAAAGGTATATCATTTGCATTACTATTTGTCATTCTAACAATTTCAAATATCTTGTAAAGATGTTAACGATAAGAAACAAGACCCAGGTTAGCACGAAAGCTTTGATATGAGAAGACAAATGGTTACAGTTTATTTATACTTTTTTTTTTATGGAAAATGGAAGCTATATAATCCTGACGAAAAAATTTGTATTGCCATGATCTGAATAAGTAATTTTTCTTTCCGAAACTTCAATTAAGAAAGCCATAAAGGTAAAATGACATGTGGATGTTTTTAAAGACATCGAATCTTGTGAATATTTTCAATAAGAAAAAAAAAATGAAAGGTATAACCGGTTATTTTCCGGGAATGTATTTTGTCTAGTGCATATTTACTTGCAGAAGAAAAATTAAATTACTATTAACACAAAAAGCTTAAGACAAAAGTAAATATAGCCACCTGTGAATAATAGTTAAATTTTGAACTGATTCCAACGTGAAAACCCAATGTTTTATCTTAATAATAATTGCTATGAGACTTTGAAGAATATATTTGCCAACAAAAGCGTTTTTCGAACAATAATATGTTTCGAATCAATGCAGCACTATTTTCCCCCTTTTTACCATGTTCATCTTTTATTTTTTCATCTTGAATTCTCATTAAATTTGTTAGATGCATTTAAGAATGAGTTTCACAAATACATGAAATGTAAGGGAAATGTGTCTTCCGTTTAGGAAACAAAAAATAAGAATCCATTTTCGTAGGTGACGTTGTAAGGAAAAGCACTATCTCTTGAAGAATTCTAATCCCTAAGACGACAGACATTATGCATTTGCGAAAGCCATCACGAGTATTTTGTGAGTGGTCGTACAGATATTTTGATAATGACATGAAGAAAATAACGGTGCTATATATTTTGCTTCCTATATACGATATACCGATCAGATAGATTGATTCAAGGTGGGGAGCCTGAATTCCATCTAAGTGGTAAAAAGTAATTTCATCTTCCTTTTGAAATAATTTTGCAGTGCCTTAAGATTTAAGTTAATCGAAACGCATATTTTGATTATATTTAAAGAAAAGTGTAAACTGTCTTACTGTATTTTTTTTCTTTACAAGGCGGCCAGTAAAAATAATATCCTGTTAGTTTAGTAAAATATGTTGAAAGTATGTTCTCTGAATATATATAACATGTAGTAATTCATACTTACCTCTATTTTTGTACTCGTAGAACATATTTACATTGATTGAGATGTGTTTAAGTGTGTGCTTTCTTAGCTTGAATACACTGAAATCTCACAAAATCTTTTTGATTAGAATTTTAAATCAAAGGTGAAATTTTATTTGCTTCCCATATTGAAAGCATTACTTTAGTAGGTCATGAATTCCGATAACAGTTTTGTGATGTATTGTTTTTAACTTAGGATATGATTTATTGAAACTGACTAAGTGATCACTCAATAAATAGTCATTAAGGCATAATTAACTAAATTTTATTTAATTCTTAATCAGTCTTCAACAATCTTCACCCGTTACGGTTTATTTAGAACTTTCAAATTTTAATGGATTATTTGTTAGCTACGGATACAAATAAAATATTATTGAATTTATTTGACATTTTTTGTTTACTTACAAAAAAAAGAAAGAAAGAAAGAAATGATTCTAATAACAGTAGCTAGTCTCAAAATTTGGAAGAAAATGTAGTTATTTGAATTATGATAAATTTTTCTTTGTGACAGTAATAAACAACTCTCTCTTTGTCAAATATTTAATTTAAACTGCTCCAAACTATTAAACGCTTTTAAAGTAAATAGAAAATATTTTAATTTCTTCTAGCAATCTTCTTCTTCCGTAATTATACAACGCAATAAATGTGTAGTAACTACATATTTTTTTTTTGTATTGTGTTTCGAGACTTTTAAGATAGTCCATTTATTTACTAAGACTGAAATTAAAACCTTGAACTAAATATTTTTTGATTTATCACTAAGAAATGATTTTTGTATAATATCGTCTTAAAAGTGGTCTTTCACAAATGAAATTTAATCATTAACTATATGTGCTAAAACTAAGAAAATTGTGTAACAATTTTAAATATATTATAATTTTTTGTAAGTTACTATTACAACTCATTTTAATAAGACAAACTGCAGAAATTATTTGTAAGATTTAAGCATTTAAACTTTGTTCTTCTATAGATACAAACAAAAAAGAAAACATTTTAAAAATTCAATCGAACAACTTAAAATATTCTTAGGAAATTACGGACAGTATATTACGTTGTGTTTTTATCAATTGCCATTTTTCTTCTCAATATTTCAGAAACAAAACAAAAAAAAATAATACAAACAAAAAAAATTTCAGATAATTGTATATTCGTATAGTTTTACAAATTTTCCCTTGTTATATACTTTTCCTTGTTTTCCTTATTTTACATATTTTTCCTTGTAATCTGCATAAAATAAAATTATTTGTATAAGATATGTTTTATCCATAAAGTATATCGTAATAACTTTAATTTTTTGATAACGATAAAAATGTGAAATGCAAAATATTTGTTTTAATATCTGCTCTTGCGAAAGATTTTTAAAACATTGAAATAAGATTTGAAATTCTATGCGGAACATTGTTAAGTTAAATGTGTAACAATAACAGGTTATTATCTTTTACAACGATAAAAAAATTTCAAAAGAAAAAATAAAAATAACAGAAAATTCATAGAAAGAGCACATAAAAAGGAATAAAGTTTCATTTTTACACAATAGTAGTAAACAACAACTAAAAAAGGTTTCACTTTTATAGAACAATAATAAAAATGGAAAAATACGAATACTTAATATGTATTTTAGGCTGTTCCTAAGTCTAAAATTAGTTATTTAAGTAATATGAAACTGAAATACATTACAAAAATAATAGAATCATTGAATACAGTTTTAAAAACGGATGAGAGAATGTGATTCCATTACGTAATAAGTGGAAGAATTATAATCCACATAGTAATATGGATGAATAGGATAGGAGAATTAATAATACAAAAAAATTATTTTAAAAAATTTCAGGTTACTTGAACCTATTTCCAAATAGGTGGCCGCGTTTGCCTAGTGGTTTTGATATGGAGCACGTGACCTTCCTGTAGCAGTTTCGAGCCTTGATGCCACTAAAAACACGCCATGTAGCTGGAGCTGATGCACGTTAAATCTGTAGAGGTTCAAAGTCCTTCCATTGGCGTTTTGTGGAAGTTAGGAGAATGGAAACCTGCTCAGGTGTCGTCCTCGTCACTTGACCGAGGTTCAAAATTACGAGGCCAATTGCCCTCGTGTTGCTTCTAGTGTGACGCTAATAAAACAAAACGAAAAATTCAAGTATTAAAAATTATAATGAATCATCTTGCTTGAAAGTAACAATTTTGAAAAACCTTAAGTGTGTGTTTGTATATATGGAGCATCGTGCCGATATCTAAAAGTTAATTTTGTAACTCAACGATCCAACCGGTTTTGATTGTTGAAACTTTTGAGGTACGTCCACTCAATCATACCAGGGAAGCAGTACAAAAATTGCAATGGACATCATGCATGCTTATGCAGCAAGATTCAGGGTGAAAAGAGAAAGTGATGATCTTAACTAAAGGTTTTGTATAGATAAAATGGGACTGTTTTCATTCCCACGATGCTTAGAAAATTACAGATTAAAGTAAATGTTTTAATAAAAGTAAAGATGTAAGATGTGAGAGCAAATTGATTGGACAAATTTGGTTTGGCGTGAAATTATATATATATATATATAAATGTGTGAGTGTGTGTGTGAGAGAGAGAGAGATTATAAATAAATTTATCATCTTTCTTTTTTATTTCAATTTATTAAGGCGAAAACTTTTCTCTCTCTTCCACTATTAAAAATATTGAAATTCTCTTTCAATTTACGTGCAAATACTCCATCAAGCGCCCTCTTTTCCGCCAACTAAACATAATTTTTTGATGATATTCCTGTTTCCATGTTTCCTATATAAGCTGTTTGCCTAATTCAACTTCATTTCGCTTATTTTCTATGGCAGTGGCACCACAAGTGATTCTTTCGTTACAGCTAGACAGTGTTATAAAAATTATTTGCTTCAAATATCACCTTAAATATTATCAGAAGGATTGAATAAACTACTTGGTCTTACTAAACCCAAGCGATGGCAATTAGTTCTTTTCTTTCATCGACACCAACATAACATTATCCAAGATGTATCATATACACATATATTGTGTAGTATATTATATGTTTAAATGTTTTTAATAGTAATATTTATGTTATATTTTTGCAATTTGTTAAGATTTTTATAGGTTTAACTAGGTAATTAATTTCTTTATGCATTTGTTTCTGTTGTCTTTATAAAGTTTCTACATTTTATTCTGATGATGCGCCATTAGTAAATTTTTCATTTTACATTTTGTTGTTGAATACTTCATATTTTGATCAATTTTTAGCTTAATTATACTTACTCTCTTTATTTAGATTTTTAATTAGTTTCTCAATATTTTAAATCTTTATTTAAATGTAATTTATTCTTTGAAATGAATTTGAAAATGTTTATTATTCTTACCTTTTTTCTGTTGTTGATATTTCGAATATCCTGATTTTTGTTACGTTACTATATTTTGTTATAATTGTTTTCGCTGAAGTGAGATTGTTTGATCAGTAATTATCGGATTAAGCACACATTATTCCATTCCAGTATTAATTGCATTATTTCCATTATTCTAAATTTTCCTTTTCTTTCACTTTAATTTTTTCTAATTTTTATAGTTCTTTAACGGTTTGTTTTGTTTATTTGAATTTTTGGTTCAAAAACTTTTGATTGTGTTTAATTATTTATATAAAAATTTTCATGGTTTGTCAATTAATGATTATTTGTCAATTAAGGTATTATTTGTCAATTAATGATGTCCTCAAATATTTAGTTTTTTTTCTATCAATTGCATTGATTTAGTATTGGATCTGCTTAGATTGCTTTCTGTACTGATCTGTATTATGCACAACACAAATACATATATCTATATCTTGAAAATTGTAAGTTAAATAAAAATATAGAAGTTGTATAAATATGAATAAATTAAAATTAATAAAGAAACAAATATTAATATTTACGGAAAGAAACATTAATGAAAATTTTCTTTTGGAGGATAGAACTAAAATTAATACGAAAAAGGAAAAATTCTAATTTACAAGTTTTGAATGCCTAATTTCATACACTCCTATAAAAAAGTACAGCATTTTAAAATTTATGAAAAGTTAGTGAAATACGAATTTACAAAATAGAATACTAAACATATAAATGATGGCAAGGAATGTAAGTTTAAAAAAAATTAAATATAATCACCTATTCAAGACAAAGATAAATAGAAAACAAAAACAAAGGAAATATATCATTTTTTTAATATTCTGCAGCTTGTTTAAGATAGGATAAACTAATCTTAGAGGCCAAATTATTTAAAAAAAAATAGTGTTATATAAAAATGAAATCGAACCAAAATATTTAAAACATATAAGATACAAAACAGAAGAAATGTTTAAGTGAAATACTAAAGAAAACATATAGAGATATACAAAATAAATCTCATAAGTGAAGAATAAAATAAATCTACGTAATTAATTAATATACTAAAAAGATTTATAAAACTTACATGAGATTAAAAATTAAACAAATGCAAGCATAACGTGGAAAAACCACATAAAAAAAAAAAAAAAAAAAAACTAGAGAGAAATTGAATACACACACACATATATATGTATGGGTGTGTGTATGTATATATATATATCTTTCTAATCTTTGTTTTCCTGCCTTATAATTTGGATTTGGCGTACAATTGCTATTATTTTTTTATCATTGATCTCCCATCTCTAAAATTCTAATCTTTTTCCATTTTCTTTTTTTTTTAATTAAATTAAGTTTTGATTTTGTATCTTTATTATCACAGCTCGTATTATTTCGCGCGTTACCCTGTAATTGAAACTTTTTGTAAAGAATGATGAGTTAGCAATAATTACAATAACTATACAATCTGTACAAAAACACACTCTTTTTGCTTTTTTTTTTTTTGTAACAAACTTTTAATAATAAAACTTTTTATGTTCCACTTCTGACTGTTATCTACTTTTAACTTAACATTTATTTAACCTTTTTTCACTTAAATTTTTCTACTCCTCTTATTTTAGCTTTTTTTCATTTAAATTTTCTTTAATTTATGCCTTTACTTTTATCTTTAATCCTCATTCAATAATAGAGTTTCAACTTTTTTTTTATTAATAACAACAGTTCCTTTTATTCTTTTAAATAATTTTCCGTTTACTTAGGCATTAACACAGTTCATTTTTAGAGCTCAAATCACCTCGTGATCCTTAATATTGAGTGTCAACTCGCTCACTTACTCACTGACACTAAAACAGAAGGGGTTATGTGAGTAACATCTTATACTCATCCCTCAGAATATTACCTCAACAGGCGGGCGTACATATATATATATATATGTGTGTGTGTGTGGAATGTTTCTTAATCATTTTAGAAATTTAAATACCTTTTGACAAATCAAGTATTTTTTAGGAATTCAATTTTATTAAATAAACAGTTAAAAATTTATAAAATGTTATTCATATGAATTTCATTATTATTATTAAATTTATATATATATATATATATATATATATATATTATTTCATTCACAAATGTCTTTTTCATAAAAACCATTTCTCTATTAAATAAAAGTAAAATAAACTATTACCATGAAATATCTTCTATGAATAAATAAAATCTCTTTCATGCAACTAATGTCTTACAATTTTCGTCATTTGAACTTTAATTAGCTATGTTATACGAAAAAGATTGATTTTCACAAATAATTCATTTCTTAGCTCCGTTCTCTCTAAATAAGCGATTAAATTTCAATAATAATTCAGTAACTTAAAAGAAATAAAAAAGACGCGCTGAATACTCAGCTCTTTTTAAATTTCGAAATTTAAAATAACCATGGCATGAATCTAAATTTGTTTATCAATACGTAGAGCATAATTTTTCAAATTAGGAGCACATTTTTAACTTTATTTTCCATTAAGGGGTTGGCAGCAGTAGCTTAATAGTCATAGCTACGGACTCGCGGTCAGAGTGTTTTTCGTTGATTCGATCCCTGATGCCGCTAAAGACTCTCTATACAGCAAGACTGATGCACGTTGAATCTGGTCGAGGTTCTAATTCCTGTCATTTGCATGGTGTGGAACTTCGGAGTAGGGGTGCCAACTCAGGTGTTACCCTCAACACTTAACCGAGACTCAAATTTACCAAAAGGGTTGCAAATAGCTTTTTTGGGGCTTCTCATTGCAATGTTAACAAACAATCATATTCATTTCAGGAGTTCGAATTTTTTTTGTCTTTTTCAAAACTGTGGAATGTTTCCGAATGAAACAATTAAATATCATTTTAAAAAAATTTTTCATACATTTCCTTAGGCTGATTTTAGAAACGTAAAGACAATACTAATATCTCCCAGAGATAGAAAAACTGAATAGTACCAATTTTCATAAACATAATAAAAAAAAAGTTTACTAGATTCGAAACGAATCAAATACACTAGCTTTTTTAATGAAATGTTCTCTGAGCGTTCATTAACATGTGTTGCTTTGATCCCCGTGAAGTACTCTTTTAATGTTTAGAGCATTAACTTTTCTAAACAAGTAAACACATGAATTTTTAATAAAGAGTGTAATTGAATTGGTTGAAAATTCGACTCGCAAATATTTTGTCTTCAACTCTTATTTTTCTTCCGCACGAAAATAATTACTTTCACAATGCCATGAACACTTCGCTATGTTTGAAAACACAACTTTTCTTTCATTATGAAATCGAACACTTTTATTGTTCTGTAAACAGTATGTGCTAATTATTGGTGTAAAAATTTCTCTTTAGTAAAAGGAAAAATTCAATGCAATATTTTTCGCTGAATGTATTTCTACGTCATATAGAAAGGCATAAGACGTTCAACATAATGAAAATAAAAAAGCAGCACTTAAGGAAACTTAGGAAACAAAGTCCTAAAAGCTCTAATTTCTTATGTATTTGCAAGAAAATGGAAAATAATTAATTTTTAATATGTGTTTATACTATGCAATAAAAGAATTTTAAAAAGTTCATAAATTTTTAAGATATTATCTTTCTTTGTTTTTCTTGCTCTTATTAATTTAAGATATTTTTATGAAAATCCTTCTGTTTCTGAAATATAAACTAAATAATTTAATACATAAAATATTGAATTATATCATCAATACAAAAGGTAAAAATTGTGAATTTGTGTAGCAATTCACATAATTTTTCTGAAGCTACCAAAGAAGCTGAGTAGTCTTGGTTACAAGTAGGAGACCTGTATTCTCTACTCCGGTAATCTCTCATGGAGATGACGTTCGTTAATTCTGTCACAAATCGAAGTCTTCCTCCAACGTGGTTTCTAAAGTTATGTGATGGGGGAGGGCAATTTCGATATCACCTCTTCATTTGAATATGCCTCAAAATTACGAGCTTCTCCGTCAATTATCCCGGTCTTGTTACTCAGTGTTATGTTAATCAATCAACGAAAAATATTTTCAAGAAGAAGCATGCAAAAACTTTTTCATGGTGAAATTTTACATAAATTATCAAGTTAATCAATAACATATGAGTGATTATTTTTATTATAAATAAAAAATATAATTTTGAATATAAAAAGATGAAAAATTCATTTTGGTAAAACTGAATGTAATCAAAAGAACATGCATTAGAAAGTTAAGGAGACAGCAAGCTTTCAAAAGACAATTTTCGTTCCAACACCATTTTTCTGAAAACTTTTGGTCTTATATGAAAATTCAATCTTTCATCTTTATAAATCTGTTTGAAATTTGTTTCCATCTTATTTAGGAGCTAAGTTATAGCTGCTTTAGATAATGAATTGCTCTGACCGGAAATGCTGTATACGAGTAAGCGACATGTTCCACCAGTGCGAAACACAATATCTCAAAATTTTATGCATCAATGAACCTAAATTTTATATGTACGCTTTTCAAATACTTATACATACAACAATAAGCTATTTTTAAGATTTTATACTGAGTAACAGTTTTTTTTTTTATATTGCAATAAAAAAATTGAAAATTATAATGTGTTTTTAAGGAAATTTCAATGTTCAGAACTCGAGCTACCATAGCTTCCTACGAAATGGCTATATTTTCATAATAATAATCTATTCTCGGGTAAAGTTATATTTTGTTTCATTCAATTTATAAAATGTGTAACACAAATGCATATTGTTACGGATATGAGATGATTATTCCCTCCAACAGTTCTCCTATAAAGGAAAAGATACACTTACAGAGATGTCATCAGTTTGCCAGAGAAGTTTAAGCAATGATCCCTTAGCATTGGCGACGGATTTGGCAACAATCTTGGTGACTTGGTGAGAAAATTGGAGACTTAGGCGACAAGTGGAAAGTTTTAGAAGGTGCTGAGATCGAGTCGATATCTTTACGGGGAAGAGAGTTAGACTTATCCTGAATTTTCTTATGTGACGTCATATTTGGCCGGAAGCAGTATGCATACGCCGAGAGTCTGTGATTCAGTCAGTCTGTTTTTGGAGTATTATGTAATATTGTGGAGATTTGTGCGTAGTGAGAACTATTAAGCTGCTAAGCTGAACATTATTATAAAGACTGTTTTGCATGTGTTTGTGTTGCTGATCTGTACAGGTATTGTATCTGTTCCTATATCTGTGTCACTAATCTGTACAAGTCCTGTGTTTTCTGTTAGTGCTGTTACTATCCAAGCTCTGCTACTTGTGAGTCACCCTGAAGATTTGTGAATTCAGCGTCATTTATTATTATCCTTCAAGTTGGACTTAATATCACTCCCACACACCCAGAAAAATTTTCGTTACAACATATTTTACAAAATGTATTCAATGTACAAAATTTCAATGGATTTATTTTCTTTTGAGTTATTATGTCTCATGGAAAGTCATAATTTTTACTTTTATTTGTTTAAAATGCCCTTTTGACAGTCAAAATACACATTAACGAAACTTCTCTTGGGTGTTTTTCTAATTTGGAAGTCTCATAAGGTCATAAAATATGCATTTGTAAGCAAAATTTACGTAAATTCAAAAAAATTTCCTTCAAGTTGTACTGTTTTAAGTCACTTAACAGAAAAAGCAGAGTGATTACGGTCGTGATTTCGCGGCCAACGTTGTTTATGTTGAGTCATGAGTTCGAGCCTTAATATGACTAAAACCCCGCCATATAGTGAGGTTACAGCACATTAAATCCGTTGAGATTCTAAGTGATTCTATTAGTATGGTGGGGAGGTTTGGTGGGGGAAGATCCATTTCTTAGGTGTCCTCGTCACTTGACCAAGGTTTAAAATTACGAGATTCATCACCAATAGCCTCGAGTTGTTTTCAGCGCGACGTTAATAAAATAATCAACTCTTAACACAAAAAAATTAAAGATTGATTAGATGAACTTTTATTGTTAACGATAAATAATTACCTATGGCATTTTTATATTTTTAATCAAATTTTCATTGTAAATTTGACACTTTTTATGTGTCCCGTGTCCCCTTAAATGAAGAATATCATTTTTACCATAAAAATGGTTTTACAGCTTCGCTAATTTTACGTTGCTAAGTTCCAAGCTAGTATAAGTTGCTTGGAAACCTGGTTTATTTAGCAAATTTCTTGTGGATCAATTTGATCTCAAAGACCTTACATGATGTGATGCAGAAATAAAGCGCAAGAATAGGATTGATTTTTACTACTTGAGAATTGCTCAATTGTAAGGTCTGTTACAATAATACTACTGTTAAAGCACACTGTATAGCACTACTGTTAAAGCACACTGTATAGCACTACTGTTAAAGTTACAAAAAATTCTTTAATAATGCATTTTTACAATTTTTTTCTTTAAAACATATATTAATTGTCTCAGATAGTTAATTTATGGCTCTTTTTAAAGTACCTTAGAATTTGTTTTTATTTAACAATACCATTTTCAAACAAAAATTATCGTATCATATAAAGAAACTGGGGCATATAAATTTTCGCCGTGAGCCAATAATAATGTATGAATGAAAAAATGAGTGATTTTTATTTTCTAAATGGTCTTCCTTATAACAAAATAAATCAAATTTGCAATATATTTAAAATTAATGATGTAAAATATCTTAGCTTAATATTCTATCTACAATATGTGAGTTTTGATTTTTTTTACTCCCCTTATTTGCTGAAGTGGACTTCATTCTGTAATGTAGGTGTAAATAAATAAATTTTTTGAATTAAAATTTCGAATGATAAGCGAGTAAATGACTAAGCTGGAACTATAAACTCTATTTGATCCCTTTTTAATTTAATTGCTGTAAACATCATATTTTTTTTGTAGTTATTTATCATTGTATTTAAATTTATTGATAATTGTTTCTCAAACAATAAGAGAAAAGGTGAAAATGTTTCATTAATAAAGTGGGTTCTTATACAGCATGTTTCGAAAATATGCCACCAAATGCACTGTATATTAGAAATATATTTTGAAAAATAAAAGAAAATTTATTTTCCTTACTTTACTGTGTTTTTTACACTAACTAAATCCTTACTAACCTAAAAATTCATTAACTAACCTTTTCTTTCTGCCTGGTTGTATATTGAAATTAATTGAACATATAATTATCTCTTAGGTGAGTTATGGCCTATACAAGGCATTATATATTTATTAATTATGAGCACCAATAACACAAACATGCGAAGCAAAAATGCTTAAATCTGTTTTCAAATAGCTTTGAAACGATATTCATCGTGCGAAACGGGTTCATATCCGTGATATAACTGGCCTATCATTGTCTACTAGGGAGATTGTAATGCATCTTGCTTTATGGAAAAGTACTGAATTATTCATAAAAGTCAAATCTTCACCATTTGAAAATAGGGTATCAGGTGAGTTTGCAATATTTCTCTGTATTGGTCTTGCTTCATGGCATGTTAATACGTCCAGTTCCTTTGGAACTGATTACAAACCAATGTGTAACCTTGACGAATGTCATATCCTCTCGACAATGCAAGCAAGACTATAGTTTTCCTCAAGACGCAACGAACAAAAGTACTTTTATCTGCCAAAATATCAGAAGTAGACTCGTCAGAGGAGCACAACTGAAATTTACAACGTGAAATTGTTAATGTTTAAGAAGGAGTCAAAAACATACACAAATACCAATAATCTTAATAAATTACTCTATTTCAGTCCTCAATCGTTATGCGGTACTCTTTTATCTTCATTGCCTCAAAAGTAGTGGTTTTTTTACAGGACGATGTCCTCACAATTTTTCATTCACTAGTCATCTTTGAGCAGATTCTTTTCAAAATAAAAAACCTAACTTCATGTATCAATTGGGTTAGTCTTTTTTCTATTTATAAACAAATATTCCTGATTTATCTATCATTACTAGGCGTCTTTATCCTTTTTAAAACGAGAATTCCATTTTCATTTGGGAGAAAAATCCTCACTATTTTACTCAAATCAACCTTTATTATTTTTAATAATTGATTTGGAAAGGCATAAAATATTCGCTATCTTCTTTGCTAATAATCTGTTTATAAGATAAGTCTTGGATTTTTAGTGGTGAAAGATCTGCACCTCGACTCACAACTGTAGAGCAATAAAATGAGATTATTCTGGTAAAAAGTAAGATTCTTCGAAAAGGAAGTCTTCCAATGGATTGATTATTGAAATTGGCCCTGATGTAAAGCTGGCATGTACAACCAATAGAGTGGTTAAATTGAGATTCCATGACTAGGTAACCCTCAATAATTCTACAAACTTAATTACTGATGTCAAACGCTTTATCATTTCAAGTAAATTGATACTCAATTTTAAAAATAAACAAATATTTACATAATATAAAATTAATTTACTTAAAAAATATAGTCTTATAGTATTTGAACCACTTATGACTGCATCAAATGTACTTAAAAGGTTAAATTATAAGAATATGTGTGTGACTGTTCATATTAATTTAGAATCCCACTGTAGATCCATAGCATATACAATAAATACTGTGAATATTTAATGAAACTTGTTTGGATGCTATAGATGTTTATAAAAGAAGCATATGCGCTGTATAAAATTAATTTATTACCTTATAGAAGAGCAATTCAAAATAAACATTATTGTATTCAGTTGATTAAATAGGGTTTATAGTCATGGAAATACAAATTCAATTCGAAAAATTTTCCTCTATTACCTTTTCTTTTTGTAAAATATATTTTAAGTACTCTTATTGGATAAGTAAAAGTGGTTACTACAATATAGAGCAATGATTCAAAGTAAGAATATACGTCAAAAACCATACTGAGAATAAAAAAAATATTACAAAAAATATGAGATATTCAAATGAAAAACATCTTTTTTTTAATTTGAAAGAAATAATGACTTATTAACAACTTTCACTAAATACAAATGATAAGTATCGATGTTCTTTTTAATTCTAAGAAATACCACTGATTATAAGAAGCGTAACTTTTGGAAAAAAGATTAGGAAATCGACACACGAAGTTTTTTTTCCTGGATTAACGGAATAAAAACGATACAAATGAGTAGAATAATTTAGAAAAAGAGAGATTCAAATGAACAAGAAATTGAACTTTTTTCTTCCCTTTTAACTTGTGATGATTTCATGCATAAGTTATGCACTTAAATAAGGAAATGGACTTTCACATTACTCTTCTCGTCTAATTAACTTTTTAATTTAAATTATGCAAAGCGAAACAACGTCAAAAAAATTCTTCTTTAAAGAAAAGTTTGATGATTCCATGTTAACCTTCCTATCCTGAATGAGTTTTATCGACCCATTTTTATTTTATGATAGTTCCCATGTGTTTTTAAGCCTTCCTCAAGTAGATAAATTTGTTTAATTTATTAAAAAAAATTACAAAATTGTTTCTTTTTTTTCTGAACAAAAAAAGAAAAAAAATGTTTGTCTTTACTGTATCTAATTGACCCAAATTACTAATATGTATAGAAATATATGAAAATAAATTTAGTATTTTTAATAATCTTTATTTCAAATAATACTTAATAGAAATAACGTGACAGAGATCCTTTGACCTCCTATTGGATTTTCATCTGGATTTGGCTCTTGTTTGATGTGTACCGATAAAGAATAAATAGGGAATTCTTTTTTTCAACTATGCACCGTCTGACCAAAGTTTCAGACGAGAAATTATAGAAACCAGGTAAAATTTTATTTTATGTTATACTTAAATATACATAATAGTGAACAAAATTGTCAAACCCTTTTAAAAAAAAGTGAAATTTTGAGTTTGGATGGATCATAATTCCACATTTTTAGTTATGTCATAAAAGTGTAAAGCACTGAAAAGATAATTTAATCGTTAACGTAACACGATAATTTTTATAAAGAAATTCCGTAACAGCTGCGCATATAAAGAAGAAGATCGAAATTTACTGAAAAAATAAGACACACAGCTTTTCTCATTATGTCAGTTGATTCTTAGGGCACTTATAGCCCTAATTACGGCAGACAATGCCTCCCTATGAAGGGGAACAATTTTCCTTGCTCTGTTGTAAAATGAAACCAAGATTGAATTATTGCTTCTATTAACTTGGTTTTGTTCCCAGATTGTAGATGTAGTAGTCTAATGGTCATGGTCACTAACTCGCGATTGACTTTGTGTCGGTCGCGTAGTGGGTTCGAATTTTGATGTTACTAAAGACCCTCTGTGTAGAGGGAATGATGCATGTAAATAGAATATCTCGAAGTCCTGCGTTCTCCTGTTGACGTGGTGTAAGATTTTAAAGAGAGATGTGCCTGTTCAGGTGTAGTCCTCATCACTTGAATGAGGTTTAAAATTAAGAGGTCCGTCGCCAATAGCCCTCATGTTGCTTCTCAGTACAACGTTAATAAACAATTAATCAGATATTCCCGAGTTGTTTCTGACTTACATATTTCTTTACCCGGCTCAAGAGATTTTCGATTTCAAGAGATTGACCATTCCCAGACAAATCCAGCAGCTGGATATAATTATCTTGAAATAACTCTTTGCACATAACACCAACATGACATGGAGAATAAATCTGTTGTAAATAAATGACGCATAATGCTTGAAAAGATCATGTAGGGAAGGCTTCAGTTTAGTCTCAATTATTTCTTTTATGAATTTTTAGCTTTTAAATTTCCATTTATCACATAAACTCGGCCAAAACCTTTTACTGACTTATAATCTCAGATGAATTAAATTTTTTTGTTCCCCTTCAAAGGGAGGCATTGTCTGCCTTCTGAGATTATAAATCAGCAAAAGGTTTTGTCCGAATTTATGTGATAAATGAAATTTAATCGCTACAACATAGGTGTAACGCCTGCATTACCACAAGAAGTCGCTCATTTCAGCATTTTCTTTAAATTTGCCACACATGCTGTCAATAAAATTATTTAGTACATCTCGTATTCGTTTGGTGTTTCGTTCTTCCCAGTTACAGTAACGGTTCTAGTGGTTAAAAATGCTTGTTCTCCACCTATGCATTGTATGGTGAAAATTGCTTGTTTAGATGTTTTCTACCACCCCTTAAATTTTTGGAAATGAGTTTCGAAACACCCTGTGTATATATATATATATATATATATATATATATATATATATATATATATTGAAAAACTTAATATTACTTATAGTTTAATTTAATATCAAAACCATTAAGCTAGATTTCATTTATAAAATTATTCAAATTAAAATCCTTTTTTTTTGTTAAAACCAATTGTTAGATTCTGTAACTTTATAAAATGTTTAATATACTTGTACAATAATATTTTATATATGTCAATATTGCCTGTAAAGCAAAACTCACGAAATTGAAAAGGTATTTTCTATTGTTGAATATATTTTATTCAATGTTTTATGTTTCATTTCGATGCAATATGGATTTTATCCAGATTCCTTTTTCTTTTGCTACCACCCATAATATTAAATTTGAAACACGTAGTTTTGGTATATATCCAAGATCAGAGGTTTATTCTTTATTCTATTGCTTCCGAAATACTAGCGGTAATTGCATTTGTCCTTTCACTTTGCATTTGTTATTTCGCTTTACTGTTACTGAAAATTTGTATTTGTTCTATTTTTTTCACTTTTTCGAACCATACATAGAATTCTTAAAATAATCAGTGAAATCAGTGACTAATACTGCTGTCTTACACAGTATCGTTAAAAAAACTGAGATTTCATTTGCGTAATATACTTTGATGTTTTTCCATAGCTTTCTTCTCTTGCATTTAAATTCATCATTCGAAAAAATTATTTCAGACATTGATAAATTACAAGCTGAAAAATTTAATAGAGTTTTATAGGATGAGAAAGAATTTGTTACAGGAACTTTTCATCCATGATTTTATTTCTGAATCTTTCATTTGCAGAATGATTCTTAAAAGCGGGTAAAAATTTCTATCATTAAAATCTGATGCTGCCCTTTGGATAATTGTGTTTATGCCAATGTCTGAAAAATATATATTTTGTTAGATTTTTCTCTTATTATAAATATATGGATAATATTGAAATTATGTAAATAAAGGACCAAGAATTGGGCAATTGACCAATTTTGATTTGTACCATGTTAGGACCCATACCTCCGAGTAGGCTGTATTATGATTATTTATTTTTATATGTACTTATATCATTATATATTACTATGAAGTAGTTGTCCACACACAGGAACCATAATCCCACTGTATCACACCACATTGTTATTCAGTTGTATATATGAAAATATTTTCTACCATTATTAGCCTCATATCATACAAAGCAGCTTATGGCATAATAAATTTAAGGCAACATCGGTTTCCATAAAAAGTAAAAAGGGTAAGCAAATCTACAATTTAACAGAATATGAATGCTTGAAAATGAAAAAAAATGCTTAGAGTATCCTATTCAATACTTATTTTTAAATTCTGAAAGCAAGTACTGCATAAAGCTTTGTAAACAGTTTAAATTATATTGTATAAATATTTCAATGCAGTTTAATTTTTTGTAAGAGAAAAAGTTTTTCAAATTTAATGGTTTCAAAATTTCATGGAGTAAAGATTAAAGAATAAATATTACACACGAAACAATTATCTAACAGAAGTAAAAATAATATTTCACTTTCAGAATTTTTAAAGATAATTGAAAATCCAGAATCTTATTGCTGGTTAGTTTTCAAGTAATATACATTGTAAAGGTAGATGCAAATATTTTCGAGTTTTATCTTAATTGGAAAAGGAAAAGACGTAAGGTTTTTGAAAATATTATGTTAAAAAAGTCAAAGCATTTGTAAGAAAGCGCCTAAAAGTTAACTCTTCAGTATTTACGCAATATGTTTCGAATATTAATTTATTTACAAAACGAAAAGCCTTAAGGTTTTTTTAAACATATTTGCTTTGAAAAATAAAAAAAAAATGAGACAAAATCTGTGCTGTTAAAGCCAAAACAGAAAACCTTGCCATCCCCCAGAAATTATTTAACAATTTTTAAAACTGAAATAATACCTCTGAGCAGATATACGTAGCCTCAAGAATATGTATCAAATAAGGTGAATATTGAATCAGTGTTTAGATTATAATACTTCATTTATTATACTTAATCTGAATTTAGACAAGCTTTTTTCATTATCAGAGTTTTAGGTTACATTTGAGCATAAGACTAACATAGAGTAGGTTTTCAAATACAAATATTTTTTTTCTTCTTTCTTTTGAATAATTAATACATGTGAGCATCAAAAATAAATTTATGATAGACTTTTTAGTTATTTAAAATGTTATTTTTGGGTAAGAAAATAGATGTTATTTTTTTCTTTGGTTTGATTTAAATTAGTATCTCTAAAAGATGTAGGAAAACTATTACCAAGCAACGTCTTAATCTTGAACCATGGAAACGTTTCAAATTAATTTATGAATACCTTCTATAAATCGTATGAAACGGTTTTCAAATATCATTTTAATGTTAGTTAGGAATTTGAAATTTCAATTGAGTTGTGAGTAAAATTGCAGTGAAACTGGCTAAGATATTTCCAAAATTGCAATACTTAAGCTATTTAGTTTAAATCGCTCCAATTAAATTGATGTAGTCGAGTACATAGTAAGGAAAAAGAAACTGAAAAGTCTTTCACGAAAGAAAATGTAACTAAAATATTAATGTACTACATAATTGAAAAGGAATTATTTTGGATAATATTTCCATGAGAAAGAGATTCGTGACACATATCCTTCATATATTTAAATATTATTCGATATCTGGATATTTTTAGAGTCTCTTTATGATTTCATACATGAGAAAATAGTTCCAATGAATATAAGTCACTTCTGGTATGAATTCTGAAACTATCATATAATATTACTGATGCTGTAAAGAATATAAAACTACAGTTTCTCATTTCAAAAGGTCTTTTGAAAAATTTATTAAAAGTTCATGCTACGAAATAATCCACTTTTATATTTTAATATATATATGCTAATTTTGCTTAAATTGCATACAGAAATTTTAATTAGAGCACTTCATAAGGTATTTACTTATTTTGTAATATTGAAGCTTCCATCACTAGATATTGATTATATTTTAATTTCCAATAATTTACAAATAATTTTGTATTTTGCATAAATATTTACATTTGTTCTAAATTTCTCCTGCAGCATTTTAAATTTTTTATATTTGCAATAAACATTTGCGTGCCATGCCTTTGCTAGATAAATTCGTTAATTGTATGTTGTTAACACTGGTGGTCAAAAAAAGTGAATTTTCTCTTTTGATTGATTATTTCCAGAAGTACTGAACAGTTGTTAATTAAATACGATATGTACATAGGTTGATAAAACAAAAATGTTCATAGGTTGATATAACAAAAATGTTCATTGGTTGATATGGTTGTAAATACCATGCAACACACGGTACACACGCATGATCGTATGAGCGGTTCATCAGCTAAGAAAATTTTAAGAGAAAGACTAATGTATGGAACAAAAATTTGGGTTTATAAGGCGTATAGTCCTCTATTATAGTTATGCGGTTTCATAAACGTGAATTCACACAGGAAATGAGACAGTTTATGAATCCCTATAGCAGTCGGTCTCTTTCCTACAGCAACACTGTTTTCTGATCCTGTGTGATTGACTAGAAGAAAGGCAGTTGCTGTTGCCTCCCCAAGAGCATTGTGGACTCTCTAACTTACAGCTTTAAGGAACCGCATAAAATATTACAACTCGTAAGCAAAAAGAATTGTTCAGCTGTTCCAAAAAATATTACGTTTTAAATTTCAAATCCTCTCACAAGAAAACCTTGTATTAATCACAACTACATCAATCTGTTCCCTACATAGTTTCTATCTGAAACTGTTGTTCTTTCTTTTACTTTTTGTCAGATTTTGACTTCCATAAGAAGCCTTTTGAAATTAAGTCCAGTATCGATACAAATCGAAATGTTATAAATTAAAAATACATGAATATAAACAGTGAAACACATAAAAATGACATTATAAATAATAATAAGATAAATATATTTAAAATAAATTGAAATAGTAATATTTGAAAACATTTTTATAATGTTAGATACTCAAAAATATTTCTTTGAAATAATTTGATAACTATGAATGTGTTACAGCTGAGCCACTACAGTATCTGCAATACAAGTATGTCTTACAAGATTATGGTTTGAAGTTTTGGCTCACCAATTCTGTCGGCGAATACCCTTACTTTTGAGAAATTCGTCAGCCAGGTGAGTTCTATGTGGATGAGGAATATCATCCATAAAATTAAAATCAACATCAAATGCACTTCTGAAAAAGCGAACATAGGCCATTATTTCATCTTTATGCCTCACAGTAACCACAGAGCTTCTTCTACAGTCATGAAGATGTGTTCCCGTCCAACATTATGCCTGTCCAGACCATCAAACCTCCGTTAACTCACGGTATCTTTCTTGGATGTAGTGAACAGATAGTGGATTAAGATAAAGGTACTTCGGAAAACAGTGGTCAGACAGAATCTGGAATCATCAGGAAATAGAAAGGTTTCCTGTTCTCTGCTCCATGCTAAACGTGCTTTTATGATTGCAGAAGTGAACGGGACACAAACAGCAGGTTACGAAAATATATGAATACCTTAAGAGTGTACGGAAATTCAGTGACATTAGCTCACTATGAAAGGTATAAAATGGTGCAAAAATAGTTTTCTCTGAAAAGTTACGAAAAGTTATAGAGAGAGGAGAACAAATATATATCAGGAAGCTAGTGCCTTTGATTTAGAGCAAATATGTTAAACTCCTCATCTTCGGGCCGCATGAAGTCTAAAACGATTATCTTTACGACCAGCCTGTTAAAAAATTTAAGGAAACGAGTATAGGCGTACGAGCTGAAAGTAAATTACAATTTGCTATGGGGTTCTTAAAAAGGGAAATTTGGATATCTGAAGCAGTTGATTAACTGAAATTATAGGGAACAGATACAGTTTTGAAAATAAGTGCTATAAGAGTTTTGAAATATAGAAAATAACAGCAAGATATGCTCCAAAATTGATACATAAATATTTCGCATGTTTTTCAATGTTAAGCTGTGCAATGTTTTTTGTTCTCCTTATTTCCCATCCGATAGATTGATTAACTAGAATAACATGACCCTTGGTGAACTTACTTCCAAAATAAAGTAAGAAGAATTTTTTATTCTGTTTATAGGTTCCTTTGTTGCCGAGTTAATAAAAGTGAACTATATATATTTATTTCATTTTCAGACAGAAAACACAATGACATGTAACACAAATAGGACTTGTTGCCTTCTGAAAAACAGGAAAATTACGAGTAGGATCCAGTAGAAGCCGGGATAAACGTCATTTTTTTTTCTTTTTTCTTTTTTGGGAACAAGATTTTAATACCGAATTTCAATTATTGTAAATACCATATGAAGCCTAAATAGCACAAACATTAAGTTAGCGAAACAGAACCGAACATAGCATTCAGGTTTATACCATATCTAGGTCCAAAAAATTTCACTACAAATACCGTAGCTTAATTTTTAAAATTGCTGAAAATCATAATTATTGATGATAAATCTCTAACAAATCAAACTAATGATAACTAGACGTGATGTATTAAAGCACCATCTTTCCCCCTAATAACAGTGAATATAATAAAGTAATACTTGCTGCGTCAATATTATTCTACCCTCTTGATAGATATGAAAAGCGTTAAATGTTCCGTTTCCAGAGAACATGAACAAATAAGCTTATTTACCTTTTGCTTATTGATTTATGCAGTTATTCTGTGTCAGATAAGTTAAATGTTCTAGAAAAGATATTGATTTTTTTTTACACTTTTTATCATTTACTGACTGAATTACCTGGCATTGCCCAGACTTCATGCAGAGTGAAGAAATGTCACCCGGGGCAATAGGGGTAGTGTTTTTGAAATACTTGATGTGCAGTGATTCTCCTCTTTCTTTTGATTGAAGGTTAATTTAAAAAAGCTTGAGGATACATAATTACTTTTCCTAGACAGGAGCTCTCGCACGCTTCTACTATAAACGATGCTCACTTTATTTAGGTTTTTCTAACGTCTGGATATCTCTTTGACTTTTGGCTGCAAGGGTTTTCTAACCAATATTTCTTTTCTTCGGTAAATTTTGATTAATTGATTATTAACATCGCACATGGAGACAATTCTATTGCCATTGATGATGATCTCATAATTTTGACCCTCGACCAAGTGACGAAGATGATATTTGAACTGGCACCTCCTTCTCCACACTTCCTCACCATACCCTAGGAGGATATAGAACCTCAACGAAATTAACCAGCATCAACCACACTACATGAATTCTTTGGAGGCATTGCGATGGGTGTGAATTTATATCTAGCTAATCTAAAATTGTCTATCTTGTATAAACTTAACTACCCATCTAAAATTCATTTTAGATAATGGTCGAAATTTCCGATTTGATTATAAATACAAAAAATTGAACTCTTCTTTATTATACATAGATTTCACATGAAATAAATTTGAATTTACTATGTCGGAGTTTGATAAACAAAAGATGTTTAATCTCTTGCATTTTGAAGATTGCTATTGAAAGTTAAACTTACTATTTATAAACTGTTAGGTCACGTATTAAATTATATTAAAATATATTACCTCGCGGTTTGAAAAGTAAAATATTCTTAATCTCACGCGTTTTCAGTATTGTTATTGGAGTTTATACTTTGTATTTATAAATAGTTAGAAGTGAATAAGTATACTTAATATATACAAATTGAGACCTCTAAAACTCGTATGATTTCTTTTCCGAAATCTTAAGCAGACAGCGACATTCCTCTTGTTTTGAAGGTCAAGTGTGCAAAATTTCATCAAAATCAGAATGGATCTGTAGATTTACAAGAATTACGTACAAGTGGACACACTATATTTTATGCATATATACACAGATATTAGACTCTTCCAAACAGTACGTATTTATCGAAACCAGGTAGTAGAAAAAGTAAACGAAAATTTACCGACGAATATAGGTATATGCAAAAAAAGTGAGAATTAAGTATTTTGTGTGTGTCGTTAAATGTAAAATAATCTTCTTGATATGTAATAAAGTTATTAGGCTCCCAAAGTTAAATAAGTGCAAAAGTAGAAGCTATCCGAATGCAATGAAATATTTATTACATTTTAGAATAAATTTGTTATAGTAGTCGTATAAGTATATTTTCAGATTCCCAAGCCGAAATTAAGGCCATTAGTCCAATTAGTCCGCCCTCATTAGATGATATGTCCCAGTTTTGGAAATTTTTCCTTGTGCTGTCAAAAGGATGAAACTTGTGATGCTTCAATGAATACCTGGTTGCTGTGGTATTTTTTTAAACGAGAAAGCCAACGGTCTAGCAAAAGGAAGCTCGAGGCTACTTCAAAAGAGAATTTGGGCCCTTTCATTCCGTTCCATAAGGCTATATATTAAACAATTAATAGAAATAAGTATAAATTACTAATTAAAGGTACGATAAAGCTAAAGCTTTGGCAAGCTGAAGATCTCTCGACATGTCCCAGAAGTTTACGATGGCAAGTTGTGGTTCAGTTCCTTCTCCTGATGGGTTATGACTTCCTAGGAGAGTATCTCCGTCACATTCGAATCTGGAATCAACGAGTCCTGGCTACCCTGCTGCAATTCGGCAAATCCAATGAATATAGACCACTTTCACCAATGTGCATCACCTCATGTCGACTCAGAAACGGATCTTTACTGGCGTGCTAGAGAACTTTTGAGGAAAGGAAATCAGAGACTTATTTATCTGTTTTAATTTTTATCATTGTATTTGCCACATCTATGGAAATAAAAAAAGTTAAATAGCGTAAGATGTCACCATAAAAAGCATAA
Source organism: Nephila pilipes (assembly GCA_019974015.1). Taxonomy (NCBI): domain Eukaryota; kingdom Metazoa; phylum Arthropoda; class Arachnida; order Araneae; family Nephilidae; genus Nephila; species Nephila pilipes. Next base: position 1,236,912 of record BMAW01109482.1, on the reverse strand, counting down.
GGACAACGATACAAATCCACAGTAACAGTACTATTTCTAAATTAAGAAATGATAAAACTACTACCGAGTAACTACATGTACATACAGTGCGATCCGTGGAACTTTTAGCTGTTCGAAACTAGCCCATGGCTAGAAAAGAGTTCGATACCCCTGATTTAGAATAATATATTCTTCTAAGAATGAGACGTGGAATTTCTACACAGAAAACACTATCCGAAATAGGCAGGACTAATATATTTAAATTATTTTATTTGCTTTCAAACAACAAATAAGTTTAATGTGTTGTGATGTCTAAGAGAGTGGAAATCTTATCTTTGATCTAAAATATATGGTTTGAGTGTTTAAACTAACCAGAACACTCGGTCAATCCGAAAATGAAATATTTGTACTCGAATCATTGTTTTGAGTTCCTGTAATGACTGTACCCAATTTAACTTTTTGGTACAGTAAAGCCTTATTATCTCATAAAACGAGTTCTAAACATAAGTATAGAACTCGTAGAAAATGAATGCATTATAAATCAGTGTAATCTTCAATACAATAAAATATAAGAGAATTGCCATTAGTAAATAGCCAAAAGCATTTACTTACGATTTTAATATAAAATTATGAAGAAGACATGCAAAAAGCAATAACGAACCTGACATTTGATGCAGATACAGCAATCAAAATACAACAAAAGCTCTATTCAAAAAAGGGAATGTGTGTTAACATAATTCCAATGAATTAAAAATTTCTTTCTCTAACACACCAGTTACCCAGTTATTATATTATCTTAAAGCTTTAAATATTACTAAAAAACAACAGAGAGATATCTGGATAAAATTCAGTCTGCATTTTAATTTACAATTATATACATACTGTTGTAAATTACAGCTATTAATGTTGATTTGTTTGGTACAGGAAGCAGTAGACTGCAGTAAATCGCAGTATCATGAAGTTTTAAATACTATCCCGGAAAATCATAAAATGTGAGTTACCTCTAAAAATAATCGATACAAAATCTTAATCTTTATTTATTATTCTTAAGGCTTCTCTACGTTATCACCATCCAAAGTTATACATTTCTCCCAGGATTTCTTGACCTTTAGAAGGCAGTCATTATAGAACTCAGCAAACTGAACTCTTTTCTACTGTCTATTGTGAGTTACTTCAGTCTACGTCTTCCTTAAACTAAACAAATCCACATTAATAGCTTCAATTTACAACAGTTTGTGCATACAGATCAATTAATATGTAGAATAAATTTTAATCAGATATCTCGGCTGCTTCTTAGTTATGATTACAACTTTACTATGCGTCCCCGTAAATCACAATTCTTGTATGGAAAAAATCATTTTGATACTGAAAAGATAACGTTTGTTTTGTTACAACTATTTCAACAATTTGACATGTGTGGTGATTACATAGTGCTTTATTTATTTACTTTGAAAGAAACGTTTTTTGGGCTGAATGAAAAATAAATTATATGAAAAGATTTGTCCTCAGTTTTTATACCGTAAACATTTGTCTGAGAGCTACTGAGATGTCGTTGAATTCATCCATAGCCTTTCAAAAAAGGATGAGTGGGAAAAAAAGCAATTTTTAGTGGACAAGGAATGTACTGTAAGCATTTGGAAACTCAAAATTTAATCTTTTGGTATCTAAGGTATCGAAAAAGGCGGGGAAAAGATGGAGTACGTTCCTTTGCTTTTTCAAAAATATTTATTCCGAAAATTCCGAGATCTCTCTACGATAAAAGTAATAAATTCATCCTGTGTAGGAGCGCAAATTTCTGCTTGAAAGACCCTTCTGAATGATTGAAGGGGGTAAGAAGAGAGCTCAGAGAGGAGTCGATGAAAGCATTCACGTCGACATTTCTTACAGAAATGGTGCAAGTCTTTTTAGATCAGATGACACTATAGATTCTCCTTTGTACTGAATCCCTGACACTTTGAAAGATTTTCAATTTTTTTTTCAGTCTCAAGTATGTTTTTAACATTTAAAAAAAATGAGTTAAAAATAACGGGATTTTAAGATTTTCTTTCTTGTCTTCAGCTTCGTGGAATTTTAAACACATATCATTCCATCATGTTGTCATCGTGGCTATGAATACAGAAGTAACACAAACTTGTGTACTTCTTATATTCTTACCAGAAAGATAAATATTAATGTGATCAGCTCCCCTCAGATTTCGTAAATTTTTTTACTGCTCCAATAGATAAATTCAAGAAATTTCTATAATTGAATCTCTTTCCTTTTCCGGGGTTACAAAATGTGCTTTGAAAGGAAAGCAGAATTCGATTTTTTGGAATTTATGATTTTCGCGAGGCATGTGATATTAATTTTGCTTCTGTCTTTGATTTATCTGCAATTGGGAGATGTAATAATTTTGAAAATAAAATTCCAAGCAGACGTCAACATTTATTATTTAATTTGAAAAACAAAGAAATTTTCTCTATTTTAATTAAACTGAACTTTCGTTTCGAATATCAAATTTTAAGTTCCTTTTCGAGTATTGAAATGAATTTTCAAAGCACGAGAAAATTGTACATCATTCAGTTTTAAAGCCAATCAATTTAATGAAATTTTGCAAAATAATTTTAAAGTGATAAACATACATCACTTATTTGAAATTGAGATATTTTATTGTTGATGTCATTAGTTAATAACAAGGAAAAGTCAATAATTTTGATATAATTTAATTATGTTTTCATGAAATTAGAAATAGGTGTCAATTACATATATATACAATGAAAACAATAAGTCATCTTTAATTAATACATGCTTAGATTACAAATTTACAAATAGCAGTTTAAAAGAAACGATCTTTCTTACAACTTGCATTTGTAGTTAGATGAATCAAATTGTAGAAACATTATGCATAAGCAAAACCATATGTAATTAAACATATTTAATAATGTTATACGATGAATCCATCGCTACAGTTGATGAATTGATTAGACGTAATCGAAGTCATTCCTCGGTACATCTATATAGCACTGTGTCTAAGTAAAGAAATGACGGAACCTGCCAATATTGACAGTACCGTATAGCCTATGCACAATGGATACAGAAACTCTTTAACCCTGTTGACTTGATGCAAAACCTGGCCTCATTATGCTACATTTAATAAATTTCAACTAAAATCCCGTGTTTGCGAACTGCAATGTTGCAGGAACAGAATTGTTGTGCCACCACTAAACACATGAATTAATGAGAAGGAGTTGGTAATGGAAACACATCATCGTCTCGACCGAAAAAAATCAGAAGTGATGCCGAGTGCAAGAAAGGGAATGCCAACGTTTTTCTTCAATTATCATAAACCACTTTTTATATATTTTCCGCCACAAAAGTGTTTCATCAATTCTGATCAATGCTGCAGTATACACATGATACTTCTCAAAGTAATCAAAAATGAACGGCCAGGTCTTTTCGCGATAACGTCTGATCACACCAGCGTTATCATGACACGACCGAAACGAACATACAAAAATTCTTTTTAGAAGAGTTGAAACTCCCAGTCCATAGTGTGGCATCATCACTCTACAGAGTTTATCACCATGTCACTTTTACATTTTTGGACCTCTTAAAAATCTTCTCAAGAGAAAAATTTTCATTCGTACGACGAAGAGGTAAACAGTGCATTAATTCTTCAAATAACCTAACTCATGCTACACCTAAAGCAATGATTTGTTACCGAAATTATACCCCCCTCCCTCACCAGTGTTTCAACAATTATGGAACTTTTATTAAAATTTCACAATTTTTTAACTTGTTAACTTTTCGTTTGGGATTTCCTTATATATGTATGGTAGATGATTGAATAATAATTTCATTGCTTTATCATATACATGTATATATATACACTCTATAAAAAAAGAAGCAGAAAGAAGGATTTGCCCGATTGTAATAAAATTTCGTATCCAAAGACTTTGGGAGCGAACATGAAAATGATTAAAATTTGGTGTCCAATGAGTGAATAGCGTCGGAACTGCGCACTCAGCAGGTTACTATAAGAAGAGATTCTCAATCTGGTGATCATATTTTCTGTTGTATTGTAATTTAGGATAACTTTCTACGACTGAAAAAATGCCTCGCTGCAGGATTCGAGCACATTACGAGCAACTATCAGAGTCGTATCTTTGGATTGAAAGAGACAGGTTGGGCCAATCGGAGAATCGCTCTTCATATGGGTGGAAGGGATGCGACGATTAGAAGATACTGGTAAGAATGGTTAGACCATTGCAGATTTGAGCATCATGATGATAGTTGTCTACCTAGGGCCACAGCAAATCGGGAGGACAGAATGATTGTCAGATCAGCTGTCACAGCGCCTGATTCTTCGTTATCAACCATTAGACGTGCGACCCGCACATGAGTGTCCACCATCACCATTCACAGACGGCTGAGAGAGCGAAATATATTCTCGTACTGACCACTACACCACCTGTCAATAACGTCTGTACACTGTCGAGCCACATTACAGTGGTGCTTGGCTCTATCAGGTTGGAATGATGCTGACTGGGAATGTATAGTGTTCATCTACGAATCCCGCTTCCAACTGTTCCCTGACGTGTGTGGAGACGACCAGGGCAGCATGCCGATCCTGGTTTCACTATTGCACGCTACACAGGCTCTCAACCAAGTGTTATGGTCTGGGGTGCCATTTGCCTTGATAGCCGGATCCCTTTGACCCTCATTAGAGGCACACTTACATCACAGCGGTACCTCGATAGCATTCCGAGACCTGTTTTGCTACCGTACCTTTACCCTGGCCTTATTTTTCAGCAAAATAATGCCAGACCACATACAACACGTGTTGCTTTAAACTATTTTTCAGCTTGTCATACACTTCCTTGTCCACCCAGATCTCTCTCCATTTGATCAGTTTCAATCATTTCCTGTTCTGTGCATAATTTTCCTATCCGCCAATTTTTACCTCCATCGGACAACTCCTTCTTGGTGCGTTGTTTCTTTTTGTTATAGAGTATATATATATATATATATATATATATATATATATATATATATATATATATATATA
>BMAW01109482.1:1210502-1228690 GCA_019974015.1 Nephila pilipes | reverse complement strand
ATATATAGCGATGAAGAATATAATGCGAGTATCTTATTAGAAAAATCAGAATCCCATGTGTAACTTAGAATCTTTACAGCGTAATACTTTAAATTACTAAAAAATATTGAGTGTTCATATGTTTGCTAAAGGTAGAAATCTCCGATTAATTAAAAGAGCAAAATTTCAATTTTTCATGGTTTTGATAATATTATTACGAACCTACGATGACACTTCCCTGCAACGTTATTCTTAGAAAGGAAAATATACATTTAAAGAGATTTCGTTGGTTAGCAAGAATAACTTATTGAAACCGATGAAAAAGTCATTAGTTACCATAAACTTTCCTTGCTGGCTTGCTGGTAGCTGGTAGGAAATGACCTTCAAACAGAAGTGACAATTTTGGCGACTGCGAGAAACTGAAAGTCTTTTGAGGCAAAATGAAAGTTCTCGAAAATGCTGGAATGGTGTCAATACTTTAACGAGGAGAAAAGTTATGAAATTCACTTGAATTTTTTCTGTGACGTCACACTTGGTCAGAGCAGCTATAAATATGCCAAGATTCTGAGGTGAAGCAGATTGTAAGAGATTTGCCTCTCAAATGCATGAGATTTTTCCTTAGTGTGAACTAGTTATCTGCAGAGCTGAACGTTATTGAAATTGATATTATTGTTATAGTGATTTGTTATTATTTGTTATTCTAGGAATTTGTTATCTTGAGTTGCTAATTTGTGCAAGAATTACTATTATTCCTGTTGTGTAGCTAAAACATTTAGGTGCTATTTTTTCTTTCTTGTGCTGCTAATCTGTACACATTTTACATGTGCTTAATCTTTTCTTAAATATTTGTGAATAAAACGTCATTCTCCATTATCACCATACACCCAAACGATCGAATTTTTGTAACAATAGTAATACTATTTTATTACGTAGCAGCAAGGTGGATAATAATTCTATGACTTATAGCAATTGAAGACTGCAATTCCAAATATCAATTCACTTACTGTCTTTGAGCAAGATAATGTTATGCCACATTTTTAAGAATTTCAAAATTCTTCCTTTTCTATGCAACAATAGTTTGGAGAAAAATGAACTAACTTTTGCATGGTTCTATTTCTACGAAAGTAGCGAAGAACTCATCTTGAGAAGAATGGCTAGAACCTTCTTCTTCTTACAGTAAAGCTATACTGTACAATGTCGAACATATTAAACTATAATTGAGCGTAATAAATCAGATAAAGAGTGGTAAGTGAAAAGTTTGTTTCTTTAAAAGATCATTTTATAAAAAAAAAAAATGTTTTCCTTTTTAAATGCTATCTAGGTTCAGTGTCCTCCTTTGTCAGGGCGTGGAAATTTGGACAGTATGACACAAACTCAATTTCCTTTCTGTATTCCATTTATCAAAATTATGTGATTCATCTACGATACCTTTTGAACATATTATCAATCAAAATCAAGTAATATTTAAAATTAAAATTTCATGTTACTGTGTTCAGGAACTGTAAAGTTTTCGTTATATAATCTAACATTCCAATAATATTTTTAATGCAAACAGCTTTGTCCGAATAATAATTGTCTCTAAAATGCATATTTTTACAGCTCTATCCTTCATTTGAGGATTGTTGTATCGCAGTCATGGCCAATGATGTTTGAATGAAATCGTTGTGAATTGAGTGTTTATTAAAGTCAGTCTTAGAAGCAACGTAAGGGCTGTTGGCGACGGATCTGGTAATATCGAGCCTAAGTCAGGGGACGAGAATGATACCTGAGCAGGCATCTCCTTCTCCATTATTTACACACCACGACGATAGAAGATCTTGAAGTCTCGACAGATTTAAAGTACTTCAGCCCTTCTAATCGGTGGATATTTAGTGGCATCGAAATTCGAATCCACGAATCAACGAAAAATTGAGTTGGCACTAAAAATCTAATTTTACCATAAATTGTCAAGAGGAATAATGATGTTGATGCATGTCATCATTAACTAGGCCTCAAAATTCTATCTCTTCGTGGTGTGGAAGTTGGGTGAAGAACTTGGGTGTCATTTTTTTCACTTGTTCATAATTCAAGTTTACGAGGACCGCTATAAATAGCATTTGTATTACATCCACAAAACTTTAATTTAATTCTAAACAAAAACTAGCCCTTTGCTCTTCGTGACAGGAAACTTAATCTTTCGTTTACCTTACTTAATATACTGCTCTTTTTTCATTTATTAATTATATTCAATTTACACAATTAATCACGTAACTAAGCCTTTCCTCACATAATTTCTGACCTTTGGTATGCATTTGTATTGTTTGGTGAATTTTAAATAAAAATCTATCCTACGATATGTTTGAGCATTACTCAGCATAAAACAATTTAAATTATATTATTGTTTTGGTCTTATTTATTGCTTGAATAAAATTCAATATTTTTGCAAAAAAATATAATTCTAGAAATATATATTGTTTGTAATTCCGTTTTAAAGTAAATAATTAAAATTGAGATATTTTGCGTCAGTCACACCTTTGAAATATTTCTTAATTTAAAGTCTCTCGGGGTTAATTTATTAAAAATACTGTTTTAATGTACATTAATTAATTACAGCTTAATTTTCACTTAAATGAAAGGAATCTATTTATCTTTTACCGAAATCCGTGTAAACAAGACTCCTCTTTGAAGAAGTGAACTTATGTATATACTAAAGTAATGTTGAAATTAAAACCTCACGCTTCCTTTATAAGCAGTCATTAACAAACCAAACTTACAATGTATCAGAAAATTAAAGAGAAGGAATATCGGTGAAAAGAAATGGAAATTTCAACTCTAAAATGTAATTTTTAAAAATGAAATTAAATATTTGATTCGCTTCCGCATATTTGCTTTTCATTTCTTATTTATTTAGATGTTTTTTTCAGTTCAGTTTAACTTTCTTCACATTTCAAAATATTTAATAGAAACAGTTTTATTAAATGTTTATGTGCTAAAAAAGAAAAAAAAAATGATTTCCTAATTTATTTCTATCACCAAAGAAAAAAAAGAACCTTGTGATAATCTTTTCTATTATTCTTCACGAAGTAAGATATGTATTTTTCTATTTTTGTGTGATCTGAAGAAATGAAACAAAGCAAAATTTTGGAAGAATATTTTGCCATTTTTTAAAAAAAGAAATACTTTATACCGTTATTTAAAATGAAAGGAGTTCTTATCTATCTCAGAGAAATAATAGCGATAATTTCTTTTTAAGTTCTTGGTTACGGAAACTTTTAATAATCATCACACAAAATACAAAAAAAGGGCATCTCTTTATTCATTCTTCAAATTTTCAATAAGCAGAAATTTTAAGAATAGAATTGAATGCATTAGAATTTGGCTTTTATTTGCAAACGAGTAAAACATTTTGGTAAATAATGATTTCAAGAAAGCTTTATAGGAAAGAGAAATAAAAATTTTCCACGAGAATAAATCTTTCTTCAAATTATATTCAAGATTATTTACAACAATAATTAAGAATTTCTCAAGCTTTTCATATAAATAACAAACAAGACCTTTTGTATGAAACACTGAAAGTAAAAGCTATTTTTTTTTAGCCTTTTGGAATATGGATAAAAAAAATTCATAAAATATTTTAAACATAAAATGAGTTAGTTCCCCATATAAATGAGATGCATTGAATTGTAAATAAGTGTACCTCGTTTGATTTGTCTGTATTTTTTCTGCTTCATATTTTCTTTTCCTATTTGTATAAAAGGGGAAATAGTCTTTCTTAAACAAAAACGTATCTTCTAAAGGTATCTCATCATTGGTGAATTTTACTTATTTTAAAGGGAAGGGAAAAAAAGAAAAGTAAAAAAGCATTTTGCTCCCAAAGAAGATTCCTACGCTGTTAAACTCTTTCGTAAACACGAAAAAGGTTTTAGTCTTTTCAGTGTTTGATGCGAAAGTGACAAAATATTTTAGTCTACAAGCGTTCCAAACAAAAATGTAAAGACTGAGTTATAGACTATTTAGTTTTGAAATGGCTTTCTATCCGCATTTCGAAGTGAGGAAGGGAAATGGGACATTTACGAGCGGAACTTAGATCACAAATCTTGAGTCTAACTTCTCGTAAGGAAATAGATATCAAGATGATCTACGAATTCATAACATAGAGTGTGTAGCTATCCTGAACAAGTAAATAATTCTTAATATGTTTCATCTTACTTTCTCCACTTATCTGGATAATTTCTGTCTTCTGTTTTATCTCATGATAAGGTTTGTTAAATAATAAATTATGTGATTCTTCTCGACAAGACATTCTTTTGAAGTAGCGCATTTACAGCTATGTTTCTTAAATTCATTAATCTATTTTGCAGTTTTTAGTTAGCTAAACCGATTTGCTAACGTAAGTTTTTCATTATTTAATTAAAATTACTTCTGTTCTAACAAATAGTAATTGCCGAAATGAAAATTCTGCGATAGCTATGTAAGAAAAACGATTATTCTTTTTATTGTTCATCAAAATTTTATAATATCACAAAAAATATATATAAGTAACATTGTTATCTTATTATCACAATGCAATATAATAAAATTTATTTGAATTTGCAAAAGCTATTCCTGGCAATTGTAAGACTGTTTTAAATATACTTTTCTACAATTCTCATAAAATTTACAAATTAATAAAGCAATATTAATATGAAAAGTTAAGAAAATGATTGAATTATCTTATTCAATTTCTATGAATTTCTTTGAGGAATTTATTAACCTTAATGGAATTACCAAAATGAATTAAGATATTGAAAAATACGACTTATAATATGTGATTATATGCTTCGTCGAAAACCAGAATCCCTAATGAATACGTCCTAAGTGATAATAAGTAAGTCAAGAAATATTTGTGCAGTCGTCATCTCGTTCCAAGGATTATAAGTAATCCCTTGAAATACTTATTAACAATAAATGCTGCACAATTCGAAAAAACTTTGAATTCATTTTCATGTCTCTGGGAATCCATTTGCTAAATATCATAAGTTTATGCACTTATTTTGAAGCTATTTATACAATCATTGATTTTCTGACAATTTTATATAATTTAATACATGTTGTTCATCAATATTTTCCCAGAAACTATGTTATGCCAGGTTATATTTAAACTCATTTAAATTTATTAATTTCATTCATAGAAACTTTTGCAGAAAAGCAACTTTGCTTAAAATTATTCATTCGATATATATATATATATATATATATATAATTAGAACATTTTAAGCTGAAAAATATATTTCACTTTAAAAATCTGTAACATAGATAACCTAATTTATAAAAAAAAATGTATAAAACAGTAAAGAAAGTAACTTCATAATCAATTTCCTTGTCTTCCTAGATCGTAGTTAAAATTATAAAAAATTTGTCACTTCCACACCTGTTAAAATGTTTTTCGTATATACTAGTATTTTACTAAAGCTAGTTGTTTTACATTAATGAACAAAATGGCAAATTAATGAATACTTTCATCATTATTTAACTGATTATTGAAAGTTATCTTATTTATTCTAAAACCATTTCTTTGATATTAAATAAACTCACAACAAAAATATTGAAAAGAAAGATGTTTTTATAATTTTATGAATGCATATATAGCTGTGAGCTACCATTCAGAAAAATTACTACTCAGCATAAACTATAATCATGTATCGGTCGATTTGTATTAAGAGAACCAGAACATGCGGGAGGGGGAAATACCAAATTTAAGAATCTTTCTTTTTTTGTAACATTTATGTTTTAAAATTATTTGTATAGCTTAGGTTTTTGATGTGGCGAATAATTATATTTTAATCATTTCATCGAACTTGGAAAGTTTTTTAGCCAAAATTATTTTTTCCTCTTTGAGTTGAATAAGGATATGATATTTGACATATGTTTTTATATTTAAGTACCATTTTTAAAGATAATGTTCTATAAATATACAAAATGTTCCACTCCTCATATATAACTAAGACAACCCACAAAAAAACAGTAAACCAACTTTTTGAGTATATTTTCTTTGTAAATATTATAGAACTTTGCAATTATGGAAATTTTAATTTCTTAAAAAAAGTTTCATATAAAGAAGTTATTTCTTAAAATTTAGGTAATACTTAGAGAAAAAATATTTTAAGTGCTCTATAAGCATACGCTCCCTTTATAGAAGTTTAAAAAATTTGGAATATCATATTGTAAAATAGCTTTCTTCAAAATGGTACTTAAATGAAAATGTCTTTTTGCAAATGATGTCCATATTCAAATAAATTCAAGGACTATAAAATATTCTTTTAAACAAAAGAATATTTTATAGTCCCCTGGAATGACTAAAATATTGTTATTAGATACTCAAAGAAATCTAACACATCGATCAATAACTCCCGAGACTAACCCAGAGATGGCGCTTGTAGTAAACCAGTAACCAGGTCTTTCTAGAGTACTAACCTTTGCTTGAAACGTGTCAAAATTTTAAGTCGATCGGACCAGGAAAAAGGTTTTTTGAAGTGAAGTGAAAAAGGTTTTTTCCAAGTGGGTGCCGCGATTGCTTTCGATGGAACAAAGCAACAACAGAGTGATGATTCAGAAAGCTGTTTATCGCCTGTTACTCACCAGCAAAAGATTTCTTGCAGGAAAAAAAAAAAAAGAAAAAGAAAAAATTTTTTTGGAAAAAAAAAAAAAAAAAGATTTGGAAAAGCGTTGGAACGATTGTATCACCCTAAAAGGTTATTAACAAAAGGTGTTATGTTGATGAATAAAAAAAAATTTTGCAAAAAAAATGTAGTTTTCAATGTTAGACTCGGGAGTTATTGATCGATGTGTTAAGCTCTAATAATAATATAAAAAGATATATCTCAAAAGCAAAGAACTTTAGATACTGTATTCTACAACTCCTTGCCTGTCCTGATATCCTTAGTATATAATTTTTGTGTTTTTAATTATTTTTCTGTATTCTTATAACCTTCTGATTTAATATGGAAAAAGTATTATTTCTTATTACATGTGGAGATAATTTGCAAAATTCTATCTTTTTTTTTTTTTTTTTGTTAATGCGAGCATATTTAAATCGAAGTAATTTAAGTAGAAATATTATCAGAAACTAGAGAACACATAGTATTTTATAGATAAGTATAATCACATACATAAAATAACTCAGTTGTGATTTTACACGAATTTGAAAAGAGTAAAAGAAAAGAGAAAAAAAGAAATTCTCTTTTTGTAAGAAAAATACAAAGTTTTAAATAATGAAAAGTCGAATCTTACATTTATTCAAAAAACACTGTGATTCTTTCATGAACCATAAGCAGTTTGAGAAATTCCATTACATATTATTGAAGATCATTAAAAATCTAACAGAATTAACATAGCAATTCAATTATTTGATTTTTTTTAACTATCCAGAAAGAAAAGATGAACTTACCAGATCAAAATAACAACAGTCTCGGGTTTGGGAAATCCATGCAAATATAAATTTGTCCTCATGAAATGTTACTTTACAAATCCTGCTCTGTACGCTGATGTGGTTTACTCTTAGCTTCTTTTTCAAGTTAATAGAGTTAAATAATATTATTTGAAATTAATAATGAAACCACCAAGAGTGGCCTTATTACTCTAAGATACCTAATGACATTTTAATTAAGTTTTATATTAAAAATTTCTTTTTTCTTATAAGACCTTAAGAGTTTTATTCGTATTTTTTATACAATTGCTTAGGCCTAAAACGAGCATCGTTTTTTTAATCTTTCCAATTTTACATACATATTTATTACACACTCATTATTAAAACATTTTCAAAATTACGCTAAACCAGAAATTATATTTATTGTTAAGTAAGTTTAAATCCATGTTCAAAACAATTTATCTGTAAGTATGTTTAAGTGTAAAGAATATTCTAAAATATTCTTAAAATATAGGATGGCTTTGTCTAAATTAATTTATACTCCAGAATATCTATAGAATATATATAAGTTTTAAAAGTTTGATTCTTAATTTTAAGGTATTTAATTTCATTATTTAATCGTTAAATACTCCAGTTTTGAAACAAGTTGGGTCTGGCGGCAAAGATTTTGCCTTACGAAATCCATTTTATACTTTCAGTTCTATTTTAAGACATTATAACAAAATTTTCTTTTGAGTGTCGTCTAGACTGAACGAAATTTAATATACTTTCTTTTGCTACCAAGAAATCATTATAACTGAGAAAAATTCTTCAGTGATTCGTGAAAATAAGAGTACTGTTTTTTTTTTTTTTTTTTTAAATATACAGCTCTTAAGCAGAATTTCATTTAACGCCTAAATGCCCATTTTTGTCTTAAAGATATCTTAGGATCATTTAAGTTTATTTACCTATTTGTTTCACAAATATACTCACGAAAAACTAAAACATTATTTCTGATTAACTTTCTTTCCCATTACATTTGAAATAAATGAATAACATAAATTCTATAAAGTTAGTTTACTTATTAAACAGCATTTACTAATTTACTAAGAAATAAGCATTGCTAGTTAGTTCTATAGTTTTTACTTCATTTAAGTTTGATTTTTTTATGTCTGTATTCCGGTGGTAAATGGCACTATATTCATTTTTGAAATTTGACAGGAGTTCAGCTAAAAGGGCGTTTTAAAGTTTTTTTTTTTTTATTTACAGTTTTCTTCTTAATGAATATATTTCAATACACATTGTATCTATTACTTTTTGGACTACAGACTTGTAAACTATACTCGTAATACCTTTCGTAAGCACAATTGCTTTTTAAAACTTTATTGCTCGCTATTTCAAAAAATTGATATCGTATCCTGTACCTCCGGCAAATAGATATGTGAATAATAAGGACTGAAAAACATTCATGTTTAAAATAGTGTAATACTTAAATTTTTCTTTTCAAAATGGAAGACTTCTTTTATTTTATTAGCTTTATTTCACAGATTTATTTTTCTTAAGTAAAATGTAAATTTATGTTTGTATATTTATAAAATTATAATTTATATTGTCAATATCAATGCTTGAATTGAATCTGATATTATTCTTATATTAATTTAAAAATTTCTCTCTCACACTCTTTTTTTTTAATTCGTGTAACAGGATTACGCGTCATCTTTCGAAATGATACCATACTTTCTAGAGTGTGGAAAGAATCGTGATCTGAAAATGTAACTAATGTGTCATTAAGTTATTGAAAAATAACCCGAAATGTTGGGAATCACCTAAACATTTTATTGGATTAGGTTTTTTCTCAGTTGGTGAAATATGCAGAGGAATGTAATTACCTGTAGGCTGCATTAAGTTCACACTAGGACGATCTGGTCCTGATAACAGAACATTCCCTCTATCATGAAATCAGTGAATTATATGTCTGTCTGTCTGATCTGTCTGTCCGATATTTCCTCTCAGAAGGTAAGCGACAGCTCGTTATTGCGTTATAGAAGTCATATGATATGATGAGGGGAGTCATTGACCTTCCTCCACTCTCGGACACTCGAGCACTACACATGTGTTGGTTGGAGACACTGAAGCATTCAAGAGACAAAAAAGGATGTAAAACTATTAACACAAATATATACATGGGGAGAGAAGAAAAATAAGTTGACATTTATGTTGCAGATAATGAGCACAACTTCATGTGATCTGAAGTGATTGAAGTCACACTAGGTCCTTTATTAATTTTAGTTTCGTGAACACCATACAGTTCATTTGGTTTCACTTGAAGAATTTTGTATTGTCAAAAATACTGACGTCACATTTTAAGTCCTGTTCTAAATTGTGTTCTTTGAATGGTAACGAAGTCATCGATTTGATATTGTTGCTCTGGTTTTGGGGTTTTGTTGAAGGTTCGCCAATTTTCCTCTTGAATCTTCAGGATATTTTATATAGCATACATGTGTACACCTCTTCATAATTTTGTGGCCATAGTAGCCTAGCGGTCATGGTTGCAAACTCACGGCCGGTGACTTTTGTCGAGTTTAGGGCTCGAGCCTTGATGTCCGTAAAGACCCACCGTGTAACCATGGCCGATACACGTTAAATCTATCGAGACTCAAAGTCCACCCTTTGGCGTGGTGTGGAAGTTTGGAGAGGCAGATGCCAATTCAGGTGTCATCGTCGACACTTGACTGAGGTTCAAAATTACGAGGTCCGTCGCCAGTAGTTCTCATGTTACTTCTAGTGCGATGTTAATGAAACCAATCAATCAATTTCATTATAATTTTCTTGGAAGGAAATCTTATATTCTTTCTTAAGGACTTTTAGAATTTGATTATCCTCTTAACAATTTGTTGTACTCCACTTAGAAGTTGGGATAAGTTTTCTAGCTTATTCGGGTGGTTCCAAGCTCAATGATCTGCAGAAACGAATCGGAACCACTTAGATTGATCAGCTATGGAGGGATTGGCAAAGGCAGAGATGGTTGTTCCAATCATTCTTTCTATTTGTCTATCTTCACAACGATTGCCAGAAGTTATATGAAGTAATTTTCCAGTACAATAATCTTGGAATACTTTTGAAGTTAACGCCGATCCTCGATCAGAGATTATTCTAAAAGGATTTTCGAAGAGCGACTATTGTTGTCTTTGTTTGCGTACAGTGTCTGAAGTAGTTGTTATTCTACTAAATATAGCCAGATTAATTGAAGGAAAGCACCCTAAACTGCTAAAATATGATTGTTCTGCTTGTTCGTGGATGGAAGAGGACCTAAATAATCAATGCAGTATTATAGAAAAAATGGAATATTTTCTTTAGGTTGTGGCATGTAGAAAATCTTCGGGTTTGACCCATTTTCTAATAATAAGAATACACTAGACACAGTTTCTGACAGCATATCAACATATTTTCTCAAACCGGGAATGTAAAAGTCCTTTTTCACTACTGTTTTTGTTTTATTTGCTGAAAATTGACTGTATCATGCGCATCTTGAATGATTCGTGTTTGTATGACTTGAGAAATAACTAAATGTTTAAACCCATTCTCAAATTTATTAGAAATTTACTTTTTTGAAAAATTTCAGATTCTGAGTTTCATGAGGGTTTTAATTTATACTCGTCTGAAGTTTTGACTACAACAATTTTAACAATGATTTCAGAGTATTAGTTACAACCAGGAAAATATTATGATGAGAACATCTATGCAAGACATTTTTTACTGGGGCATTGAATATTTTTGTACTCGAATTTTCTAAAATGAGTGGTAAATGAGCAATTTTGTGTCCAAAATCTTTTTTGAAGATAGTTTTCTGAAAAACCGTTATAGTCTGTAACAAAGGTTAATTTTGAGCCTAAAAAGTTAATACAAAGTGTTTTAACTGTTTCAATTATTGCTAAAACCTCTAATTCTTAACTGGAACATTTTTCTTGTTACAGGGTAGCTATTTTCGACATTTAATAAGATAAAACTTTCCATCAGAAGATTGTTAGAGAAATACAAAATCGAATCCATGGGAGCTGGCATCAATATCAAATTCTAATTTGAACTTTGGGGGAAAATTAGCACTCTGGAAACTGAGACAAAATATCTTTAAATTTTTGAAACGCTTGTTTTTTTTTTAATAACTGGAATTAAAAGGAATGTTTTTGTGAAGCACATCATTGAAAGACTTTGCAATGAGTGAATATTGAGCTATAAATTTTTAAAAATATCTAGTTTATCGAGGAAACAATACACTTTTTGTAGGTTCTTAGATTGAAATGATTTGAAAAGCAGAAGTTTTTGAAGACGATGAGCTTACTGTAACATTCTGTATTGTATATCCTAAAAATTCAATTTTCTGTTACAAAAAAGAACATTTTTTAATATTTATCTTAAATCCATATTTGAAGTATTAGAAGGTTTAGATTCATGTGACGTTGGGCTGTTTACGATTTTCTCTTCACTAACCTTGGGGACTTCTAATGAGCTTAACTGCATAAAATTAAAAAAAAATTCCCAACCAAAACGAAACATGATTATGTAAATTGGATGCAGGTGGAAATAAAGTGAAGTGATTCTGATATAATGATATATAAGTAAGGGGGAAATAAGGAGATATATAGCGGCTAAGGATCAGCCGTCTAAGAGAGTGAGGTCAGGAACTTGTAGCTCAAGTTTTGTGACGACCTTAAGGATTGTATCGAATTGGACTAACGGCATTAATCTACATGGATATTTCAGATAACAATAGCAAAGGTCACTGTAAGATAATACCTTTTTCAATTATTATTAGAACTGAAACTAGGCGGAATGCCGGAGAAACCGTTTTAGGTATTAATAATAAATAATTTCGCATATTTAGTCTCATGGTTTATGTATTAGCGTTTGTCACTTTTATTAAATTAAGATATGACACAAGAGCTAACTAATAGCAGACATGTGCCGCACATCTATGGAGAAAATAATGATATCACCCATATAAATTATAAAAGTTTTATTGACCAAGAGGTATAGAAAATATTGTTGTAAATCTTTGAAAAATATTTGAAAAAATAAAAGTCCTTAGGGAGCCCTTAGAAATTCATATTGTTCTTTTGAAACAACAAAAGCAATATATTTTGAACATGAGTATCTATTGGAACATGAAAGAAAAGTCCTTTTTAAGATCTAATGTTGTAAACACTTAAGAATTTTCCAGGGAGTCAACGACTTCATCTTTGAAAGGAAGGGGATATTAACTAGACAAAAAAAAGTCAACTCGAAATGATGAAAATCGTCTTTCTTTTTAACCAGAACCTTTGAAGAAGAAGAACTGGATTCTATGATACATTTGTGAAACCTTTGTTGAATTTGTGTTTGAAAACTTTTTGTTCTCTTTGAGAAAGTCGTCTGGGTTTTTCACACTCTGTTACACAAAACAAGACTCATTTTTAAATCAGTTGTTTTGGTAATAGCAAAATTATAAGAATTAATAAGTTCAAAAATGTGGCATATAATATCAACATTAAGAATGTAAGTTAAACTAGTTAATTGTTTCATTCCCACAACATTCGAAATATTACGAAGAATTTTTAATTTTTTTTATCAGAAGTTAAAGAAATACCCTGCTTACTTACTGAAAATTCAGCTTACTCCAAACTATCTTCTCCAATTATTGCAGGGGTAGCTGATTATCTTTATTTGCTTTTTAGAAGAATTTGAAATTTTATGACTTGCAGATTTGTATTAAAAACAACAAATATGAAAATGATTGTAGGAGGCGTGGCTATTAAATAACGAGAATGACGTTGATACAGAAGAAGTACTCATGCGCCAAACGCCACCACACCACATGAAACTTGTAATTTATTAAAAAATGTACGGCAATGAATGTTTATCGCGTGTAAGTGTTTTGAGTAGCTTAAACATTTTCAAGATGCTCTCAAAGACGTTGATGATAATTCACAACCGGGTCGCCCTTACACGTCAAAACTGTGTGACAATACCGAAAAAATCGGTAATTTGTTTCGATCTGACCGTCGGTTAAGTATTTCTGCGATTGCTGAGACTGTGACAAAGAACCTGTACGGCAAATTTTACATAACAATTTTAACATGCAAAAATTGTGTCCTAAAATGAGGCCTAAATTTCTCACATTTGAACAACAAGAAGCTCTCAGAAATGTGTGAAAAGATACTCTGAATTCCATTGAAAATTAATAATTCCTTTCCAATAAATTGAATTCCCAAATTTATTGGAAATGGTAATAACGTGTGACGAATCGTGGTTTTTTACCATCCATTCACTGGAGGAGCCCATCTTCACCGAAAGACAAAAACGTTCCAATGAACAAATCAATATTGAAAACAATGAGGATTGTTTTTTTTCTATATTCATGAGATTGTGTACCTTCAATGGGTTCCTGAAGGCAAACTATTAATCCACATTATTAGCTTCACGTTCTTGCAGGGCTCAGTGAAAGAATGAGGGGGGAACGACCCGAATTGTTGAAGGAGCAGTCACTTCGAATTGTCTGTCAAGAGGTTTCCATACGAAGTACAGCATCCCAGTGTAAGACCATTCGCTTTATTTGGCGGATATTGCGCCATGCGACTTCTGTTTCTTAAGAAACAAGATTTGAGTCCTTTGAAGTTGTGAAAGAGAAAGCGGCACGCGTTCTGTAGGAGCTGACAGAAGAAGACTTCAAGCATTGTTTCAAACAATGGAAGGTTCGCATGGAGCGTCGTAGGGATAGAGAAAGGATATATATTGAAGGTGATAATAAGTAAATATGTATGATATCAAAATAAAATATTTTTCAGCGTCAGTCTCGTTATATAATAGCCAAACATTATACTCAGAAGCAATGAGATATTTACTACCCCAATTGAAACGGGTAATTTGATCGTCAAAATGATGAGAATCTATTTTGGACCATATGATTTAATTCGAGAAATATTTTGAAAGCAATTTTGTAAATGTATGTAAGTAATCTGTGGAAAACTTTTTGTTGAAAAAGTTAGTCAGAAATCAGCTTTTTTTACATTTAATTATTTAAAAATAATTAATCTATAAAGTAATAGTTTATTATGATAATCAGATAATCCATTAATTAAAGGTTATGGATTTTAAGATAACAGAACGGATTTTATCTATATTTTCTTTTTTGCCCATTTCTCGCCTTCGCAATAAATATTCTAAGGAATTTTCATTTATTTTCATTCGTCGTTGGGCTTATGTTTTATGTTTTAAGTACTTCTTCTACGGAAATTATTTGCTGGAATTTTTCCCGAAATATTTAATAGAATCAAGTTCAGGAATGAATACCAAATAGCGAATGAAAAAAAAAACATTTTTGAGAGCACTTGTAAACAGATCTGTCCTGTAGCTAATTTTAACTATCGTTTAAAATGTATAAAACAGCAAAATTTTCATCGAATTCGATAAAAGAATCTATTGTGATGAGGTACTTCCTCTCAAGACAATTTATTCCCTCAACTACATCTTAAACTAGATAGCAAAATGATTTTGATTTAATGCTGAACAATGAATTTAAATTTGTGTGGGAGATGAATATCTTTACGTTGTTGTTATGTGTAAGTGGAAAAATTGCATGTACTAACCTCGGCGTTAGTGCTTAGCCTTTTTCTTCATTAGTTGAGGTTTGTTTCACACTGAATGCTAATATTGTTTTCAATTTTTGAGTTACATTCCTAGCTCAGGTCGGGTTTGAAAGAATCAAAGTCATTAAGTGTATAGAAAATAGCATTAAATTTTATTTCCGCATGCAAAATATTAGGTACAAAAATTCAATCATTTAAGCTAAAAAATATTTTTACTATTTTTCTTTATTCAGTATCAACATCAGGAGGGAATGCTCTAAAGTTACGCAGTTTTTAGAGGGTTTTCAAATCAAGTAATTTTTGCCACATATAATATCATTTAATAATTTTATAGTTCTACTAGACGCATATTTTAGTAAAAAGGCAATGAATGTTATATATTTATTATTACAATCATCGTGACCAAGACTTGTCTTCAATGTAAAGGAATACCTTTTTACTAACAGTTTGTTGACAATGTTCTCGAAATCAATGAAATATTCAAAAGTATCAAAAGAAAAAAATCGTAAAGTAATCACGAAATACACACAGAGTCAATAGAAAGAATAAACAGAAAATATAGATTCCTAGTCTCTGGAAGCACAAACACGGAGAAATTGGATGTTTTGTTTTGGTTTCATTGAAATTGTCCTGAAAAGGGCGCATCCATTTGGGAGCACTTTCTCCTCTTATTTCAAAATGAATTCTCAGATTCTAAAGGCATTCTGAAAATTTGAAAAAGATGTATCCATTCAGTCAAGAGTTCAGGATTATTTTTCCGAGGCACGAGAGATAGTCCAAAAAATTATGTATCCATTCACTTAGAGTTTATCTTTCAAAAGCAGGATTGTATACAGCAATAGGAAACGTAACGACAGAATAGGTATTTTGACTCATTTTAATGCATGTTTGATGATAACAAACTAAATTCTAAATCCCCTACCACTACGGCAACGGTTTTTCTACGTCTTTCTCGGTGAATTTGATCGTCTATGTCTGATCAGTCTGTCCGATATTTCTTCTTTGGTCCACTGTTGCCTTAGATAAGCCAAATGGCATGATGGTGTGAGGCATTGGCATCACACATGTACCTACATATGTGTGTGTAGAATGGGAAGGATAATATATACTGGATTTATTAATAATTATATATTTTTTTTCATAATTGAAATTGTTAATATTTTCTGTGTAATAGGTTATTTTAAATATGTTTAGGTATAATTTTGAATTTGTTTAAGAGTAGATACTATTTTTGTATGTGATTTTTGATTGAAGAATCTTAATTACATTGCTTATTGGTTTTTACCAGTCTCAACTTGAATATATATATATATATATATAAATTATCAAAAATTATCAATTATGTTCAAAATTATCTTTACATACCCAAATTCAACGATATTTAATATTTAATACCCAATGAATGTAATCCATTCTAACTTGGAATGTGTGAATGACAATTTTATTTAGCGTTATCAAATCAAAGGTGGTTAAATGATTTCTGATCTGCAAACAAAGACGTTTCGTCATTCGATGGTGAATCAAGCACTTGGAGCAAAGTGAATTGTTAAGTGAATTTCTGAAATACGACGTTAGATTCCTGAGGGTAAAGACTTAAAATGGTCTGTTATGCCTCCGAAGTATCATTGGAAGAATCTGTGAAGTGGCGAATTAACGGTTGCTTAGAAACAGGGCAGATTATCATAGAAATTAAATGTTTGAATCTCTCAAGACAGTCTATACTATAGAAACAATTTCAGAACTCTTAAATTATTATAAGGAGGCTTAGACGAGATCGTATCTCTTAATGTCAGCTTATCAAGACTGATATATGGCAATAACTTTTGTCTGTAACAGGAAGTCTACCACTTGGCAGTTAAGTTTAAAGCTTTCAACCTCCACTGGAACTGTTGCATCATGGGGACTCTATATATAGATAAGGCTTAGTGAAAAAAGCATTTATGCATGAAACCGGTAGGTTAACAACAAAAGAGAGATCGCCTTAATTGGAGTAAAAGTCAGAAATGGAGGGAACACCAATGAACCTACATTCACTGGACTGAGGAATTGAGGTTTAGTGAAACACCTGATTCTATAAGTTTTAATACGTCAAGGGAGTTAGGAACATTAAATCTTTCTTCGAAGATTGTGGAATGTGACCATTTTGTAGTGTGTCATGGTATGGGGAGGAATAAAGATTGATGAACGTACAATGCTGCGCGTTTTCAATGGAGGATTTGTGACCACCCAGAGATATTGGGAAGAGTTCGTACAATCGTATGTAACACTTTTCAAACATAAATCTGTGTTTTTATTTATGGACGATAATGCTCATCCACATTGAGTAAATTTTGTTGGCGAATTCCTTGAAAATGAGCGAATATTGTAGCCAGTAATATCTTCTGATTTGAAGCCGATAGTGAACTTACTGAACTACCTAGGAAAGGCAGTTGCGCAGAGACACCCGCCATATAGAAGAATAAATGCCTTGAAGACAGCATTGCTGGAGGAGAGGAGTTTTAATTCCAAAACCTGTAGATAACATTATTGCAAGCATTAAGTTATGTTGTTAAATGTGTATACAAGTCAGGGGGCGAACCAATTCCATATGAAATTTAAAAGCCTTAATTTTTTTTCTGAATTATTTGTTTTTCTTCTGAACTCTGCCTGTCACATAATATTGCCATTTTTACTATTTCATCTCTTAGTTTTATATCATATGCAGTGTTCTTAATTTTTTTCTTTTGTATTTATGTGTTATGATGCTATGTATCATTCCCCACAAATTCATAAAATTTTAGAACACAATTTCTGAGAAATCAGTTATTTTACGCATGTAAAGGTAATTTTGAACATGAGTTGATATTCAAGTTTAGAATATTTTCTGTTTCCTACCTCTCTAATTTATTAAAAAATAAATAAAAAAAACATTAAATTTTAGAAAAAATTATTAGGTTTCAATTATTTTTATTTTATAAAAGTATATAATTTATATTTCATCTATCAATTATAATTTACATTTGTTTCATTGAGTAATCAACTAATGGAATTTTTTCCATTTTGTATAAAATTATAATCGTATAAGCTACAGTAATTCTAAAGAAAACTATACAAATTGACATGGGGGAAATATTGGTATATTTTATAAAAGTATATAATTATATTGGCATATTTTATAAAAGTATATAATTATATTGGTATATTTTATAAAAGTATATAATTATATTGGTATATTTTATAAAAGT